>JAWPHD010008465.1:0-114827 GCA_037043455.1 Cyrtodaria siliqua
AACACTGGAACTTTACTCAATGTAAATAATTTTGAAATCTCTTCGTAATTATATATTTCGATTTAAGTTACACAGGTAATGAAGTCATTGTTGATCCAAAACAACTAAGTTTGAGATACAAAATAAATACACTTCCTACCGCTAGATATAAAGCTTATGCTTTGGTCTTATACGAGGAAAATGTTGTTATTGATACTGTTGGAAACGAATTAGTTATAGTCTAATCTAACTTGTAATATATATGGCTTACACAAATTATTCAGTAAATTTAACAGATGGTCACTCAGAAACAGAGTTTAGCGAGGGCTTATGAGAACAAGAGTGAATTAACACCCAGGTCAGAAAATAACCAACTAACTGAGGATTTTTGGTCGGACAAGTACTGGAATTGGCAAACTATTCGGAAATGGGATGGTGACTATCCCTAGTGATAAAAAACAAGGACTACTTGATTCAAGTATGCTAACACGGTCAAAAAATAAAAAAGATAATAAATTCTAAAGGCTGTTGCCCTATTACACTAACAAAGCAACAACAACAGGACGGAAGATAACTTGGACTTCTAGCATCACTAGGAATTCCTTTTATTGGATCCCTTATTAGTGGCTTAACGGGAAAAGGTTTGCAAGTTGGTAGAAAGGGGAAAAGACTAAGAGTTGATCGTGGAAATGGTTTACAAGTAAATTCACAAGTTAGACCATATAGAAGTATCCCACTCGTAAATTATTTTTGTTTCAAAAACAAGCCTATCTCTAACTTAGACATAATAAAATGGGTTAAGCAGTTGGGTATTAAAAACTTCAGTGGGGTGTATAGCAAAAACAAATTATTGATAAAACAAAATAAACAAGAATGTGGTATTATTAATCTTGATGATCATACTGGACCTGGTACACACTGGACTTGTTACTATGATAATTATTACTTCGAAGTCCACCAAAAGATGTTTTAGCTTACATACCTAATATAAAATACAACACTTCAGTATCAAGATAAAACAAGCGCCCTTTCCGGATATTTCTGCCTGTTTTTTATTAAAAAGTTGCAACATGGACATAAGATTTATAATGTACTTTATAAACTATTAAAACCTTATAAGTCAATAGAAAATGAAAGCATTATAAAGAAATATAAGAAGATCTGACAGGGAAAGTAGCATTCAAGGAGGACAGTCAACCACAAAACACAAAAACAAACACGCAAACAAACAAACGAGAAGGCAGAAGAAATAAAAAATGCAAACGACATCACAAACACAAAAGGGTTGACAATAGGGCTACCGCCTTGGAACGGTCTGTGGCAACAAATGCCACTGGTGGCTTAAACCGGTTCTAGGGTGCACCAAACCTCACACTTATATTTTATCTAATTATTTTATATATGAGTTACTTTGTTAAAGAAAAGATGATTACTGAAAATGTAAATCCTCAGTACATGTTAGCAAACAAGAGGGTCCAAGAGGGTCTGTGGACGCTCTACTGGCTAAACATACAGTTTATGTATAGTATCATTCAACCGGAACATGGCGATGATATACGCAACTAGGCTTGGTATTGATCTTCCCTGCCAAGTTTTGTTGAAATCCAGCCAGAGGTTCAGGAGAACTAGTCTGTACAAAGTTAGTGTATTGAAACCTTTAAAGAGTCGTAACTCTGCCAAAATTCATTCAGCCAGAACACGGCAATGATAGGTGCAACTAGGCTTGGTACTGACCATCCCCACCAAGATTCGTTGAAATCCGGCAAGGAGTTCAGAAGAGACTAATCTGGACAAAGTGTGTATATTAAAACCTTTAAAGGGCCTTAACTCTGCCAAAAATCATTCAACCAGAATATGGCGCAGATATGCACAACTAGGCTTGATACTGATCATCCTTGTCAAGTTTCGTTGAAATCCAGCCCGAGGTTCAGGATAATTAGCCCGGAAAATGTTTGTGTATCAAAAATCTTTAAAGGGCCATAACTCTGCCAAAGATCTGGTGCTGATCATCCCTGTAAGGTTTCGTTGAAATCTGACGAGGGGTTCAGGAGAACTAGTCCAGACCAAGTTTGTGTATTAAAACCTTTAAAGGGTCATAACACTGCCAAAAATCATTCAACACGGCGATGATTTGCACAACTAGACCTGTAACTGATCAAGCTTAGTTTAAATCCGGCCAGGGGTTCAGGAGAACTAGTCAGGACAAAGTGTGTGTATTAAAACCTTTAAAGGGACATAACTCCGCCAAAATCATTCGACCGGAACACGGTGACGATGTGTACAACTAGGCTTGGTACTGATCATCCCTGAAAAGTTTCACTGAAATCCGTCCAAATAAAGGCTCTTTCGTCTTAATGAGTCCAAAAATATAGCATATTTCAGAAAATCAAGGGCCATAACTCTTGTGTAAATGGTCCAAACTGGATGTTTTTCAAATATTTCGGAGCTTTCATCGATATTAAAGTTTGGTAAAGATCGAATCTAAAATGAAGGCCCTATCATCTTAACAAGGCAAACTATAGCATTTTTAAATAAATCAAGAGCCATAACTCCGCTGTTACTGGTCCGATCTGACTGGTTAAAAAAAAAAAAAAAAAAAAAAAATAACAAAAAAAATAAATAATAATAATAATAATAAAAAAAAAAAAATAAGTTTAATATTTAACAAAAGAAATTAAACGAAAAAATATAATAATAATAATAAAAAAAAAAGGTAAAAAAATATCTGGTAAAGTTTCGTAACGATCAAATGAAAAATAAAGGACCTATCGTATTAAAGAGGCAAAATATAGCATTTTTAACGAAATCAAGGGCCATAACTCCGCTGTTACTAATCTGATCTGTTTTTTTAAACTTATTCAAGTTTGTATTGACATTAACAATCTGGTAAAGTTTAGTAAAGATCGGACGAAAAATGAAGGCCCTATCGTCTTAACAAGGCAAAATATAGCACTTTTAAGTAATCAAGAGCCATAACTCCGCTGTTACTAGTCCGATCTTGCTGGTTTTTGAACTTTTCTGAGCTTTTATTGACATTAACAATCAAGTAAAGTTTGGTAAAGATCGAATGAAAAATGAAGGCCATATCGTCTTAACGATGCAAAATATAGCATTTTTAATTAAATCAAGGGCCGTAACTCCGCTGTTACTGGTCCGATCTGGCTGGTTTTCGAACTTGTCTGAGCTTCATTGATATTAACAATCTACTATAGTTTGGTAAAGATCGGATGAAAAGTGAAAATCAAAGTTAGTGAAATCGGGAAACTGTTTACTGAAGTTATCGTGTAAACAAAATAAAATGGGCAATATTTTCAATAATATACCCAAGGGCCAGTAGAGCTATAAATGGTAGAAGAATGTTAAAAGCAACTTGTGCATCTTGTGGTATTACTAAAACACAGTTTGTTAAAAGTACACAAGGTGGAAACATTGATAACCATAAAGCTTACTCTCTTAATTACATAAACAGGGGTTGACAATTCCTGGTTATAAATATTGTGGTCCTGGTAATCCAATTAGATGCTGTTTTCAAAGAGCACGATTATTGTTATGACGAAACTCCTAGTAATAAATTAATGTGTTATAAATACATGCTGGCCTGTTTAAAAACGAGTAAGGCTAAATCACTTGGAGAAATTTGATTGTTAAGCCGGTTATTAGTACTAAATACAAACTTGGTCTTGGAGCATTAAAACGCAAGAAAAGGGTTGAGATGGACTACCAAGTTAGCAGATGAACTTCATAAGCCTATACGAAGAAAGTTCACTCAACGCCGTGTGATTGTTAATGAAATTGATAAAATATGGTCGGCTGATTTGGTTGATATGCAATCGTTTTCAAAGTATAATAAAGGTATTAAATACTTGCTTACTGTTATTGATGTATTTAGTAAATTTGCTTGCGTTGTGCCTGTTTTAAATAAAACTGGTTTAGAAATTACCAAAGTGTTTCAAAAAAGTATAAGTACAGGGAGACAATGTAAATTGCTGTGGGGTTGATCAGGGTGTAGAATTTTATAATAAAACGTTTTAAGCAATTTCTTGATGACTGTACTATTGAAATGTATCACACGTTTAATGATGGAAAAGCTGTAGTAATTGAACGATTTAATAGAACATTAAAAGAAAAAATGTGGAAATAGTTCACAGCAAGAAAAGAGGGCCCCAAGGAAGATTAGTATAAACTAATTGGGTTACCCTCGATAAATAAAGACTTTCAATTCAATTTCAATTCAGACAATACAAATACATATTTAGACGTGCTACAGGCGATGGTTGATAAGTACAATAATACAAAACATCGGAGTATTACAATGTCACCGACTGAAGCAAGTGATGAGAAAAATAGAAGAAACGTGTATTTCAGCTTGTATGGAAAGATGAAAAACAATAAAGCTTTGTCTAAGTTTAAAATTAAGAACAAAGTTAGAATTATCAAATATAAAAGAACGTTTGAGAAAGGTTATACTCCTAATTAATTGGACGGAAGAAATATTTGTTATTGATGAAATTCAATATACAAATCCTGTAACTTACAAAATAAAAGACTTAAAAATCAAAAGATTGACATGAGTTTTTACGAATTAGAAATGATAAAAGCTGAAAAAGAGATATTTAGAATTGAAAAAGTAATACGACGTGATTATAAAAAGAAATTAGCATTAGTTCAGTGGAAAGGATATGATAATGATTTTAATAACAAATAAGGGTTTAAAAAATAATGATATATACTATTATTATATATAATGGGAAAAAATGATATGGAAAAGATTTGCACAAAATTCATCAAGTTAAAAGATGAATATAGAAAAAAAATAATGGCAAGCAAGCAACTCCAAGTAGAATATGAGGCAGTTCGTGATGATTTTATGGACACCAACAAAAGCAAAGCCAACAAGCGAAAAAGATTGCTACTTATGGATAAGTATCAACAATAATTGGATAAAAATAGGGAAGAGCCACTTGAACTAAAATACAAGATAGCAAAATGATGAAGACTACTGTCCGGTTTCGTCTGACTTTGCTTGATAATGTGTAAATGTTTTAGCTATTAGGAGATAGAGAATTAAAATAATCTAACCTATAGCATAGGTGAAATATTATTTCTGCTGAATTAATAAACAGGATTAAAATATTATTTTTGCTAAATTGAATAACTGGATTGAGGAGTAATATAGAAAGTGGGGTTTCAGCAAAGTTTTCCCGAATGAGGTAATCAAGCAGTTTGTATTAGGAGCAGCTGAAGACAACTTGATAATTGCTTGATTGCTCGTTGCGAGGGAAAAACTGTGCTGGAACCCTCCCTTTATATACTACTATTCATAATTTTGATAGAGCATCATCAAACAAATCTGACCAATCAGTGACCAGAAATAAAACATACAAATACATTCTGGTAGGTGATAAACTCGGTCTCTATCCTTGTTGTTCAACCAAGTTTAATGCTATAATTAAGGTATCTACAGTGTGATTATTTTAAAACCCAGCATAGTTCATGCACATTCATGCAAATTGATTCAATATATGTATCTTTCAAAATTAAAATCTTAAAAATTATTGTCTTTTTACTCTGCTAAAGATTTTTATTTTACTATAGAACCTAAGGATAAAAACCGAGTAACACACATTTTATCACCTACTGAAAATAAGATAAAATCTCAACATCTCTGCAATGGAAAATTATGAATAAAGCACACAAACAATTTCCCTTTCTTTCGTAAAATCTTATTAACAATGTTTGTAAAGACCAGAACATGATTCGAAGTACGACATTTTGGTTTAAACCCAATATGACATGTATTTATAATATTGTATTCATCCAGGGCTCTATATGATGTCATTACTATAATGAACTGAGTGAATAAAATATTTGATTTGATTCAAGTTGATTAAAATTTAAAACAATTTTAGTAACATTGTGCTTATTCGCTTGCATTGTGTGAAATAAAAAATCTCGTATTTAATTCTTTTGTGTTGTGAAAATGTATATCATCATGGGCTATCTGGGGAAAGCATGCCTTTAGATCCACTTGACTTCTTATTTTTTTAGACTGGATCACAGAAATATAACTTGTTAGATCTGTGACTGGATATAGCTTTGACTATTCATGTTGACTAGTTCCGTGGGTCCAATTCGCTGAAATCGACTCCGTTCCGGTCCATTGGTAATTTTGTATAACTGATGTTCACTCGGAACGTCTCTATTGTTTTGATTTGGTTGTTATATGAAACGCCGGTAAAATTATGTCTTAAGGATTCAATTATCCGCTACCAAATATATGTAAGTTGGTTATTTGCTTTACATTGACATATATATATATATATACTCAATTATATGTATGTCAGTTTCATTCTGTGTTCATGAGACGGTAATAAGCATTTATAGAGTTAACTACGTTGCAAATGTGATCAAGACAAGGGAAGCTACTCTGTTTGTGTGTTTCTTTTTAATCGATCCTCACTTTCGAGTTTACAAGATTTTACTGGAGTAAAATCACGAATATTACCAAAAAAACAACAACAGTACCATCCTAACCATTTCAAAATCACACCTCATGGCTGTAGTGCATCTTGACCTTGGTAGGGGTCGAAACAACGCATGGCCATGTGGCGTCATGCCCAATGTTAGACATGCGTTTCCGAAAACCGCTGAGTATGTGTGTAACCAGGGAGTACGTTATAGGGAGGAGAAACGGGCTCGTTTTGCCAATTTATGTTGTCGCGCATGTGTTTCACTACTCCGTGACAATGACTAGTTCTGGTTGTTTCGCGAGTGTGTGAAAAACAGCAAATTCTTATAAATTATTACACTTACAAATTCAATAAAGGTGCTAAATGTAAACATAAGTATTATTTATTCTCATTGTGTCCTCTGATACAGAGCGTATATTTGTTTGCATGTTTAAAAGCACATTTTACCAGACGGTTCCGTGTAACAAAGATGGCGCCACTCTGCGCCAAATAAAAAATGGTGACAGTGTATAGCTATTGCAAACGAGATACGAGACTACGGGTTATTTAGGCATTAATAATAACAAAAAGTGAATAGTAAACATATTTATCTTTGTCAAGAAGGTAATTTCATGGTGGTGATTATAAGACAAAGCCTAAAAAGAGGTGATGAAAATGTGCCTTTTGAGATATCAGCTAAATTTTTAATTTTATAGAATTAAAAATGGTGTGGAGCTATTGCAAACGTGATACGAAGTATGGGTTATATTAGGCATTAATAATAACAAAAAGTGAATAGTAGACATATTTATCTTCGTCAAGAATGTAATTTCGTGATGTTGATTATAACAGAAAGCCGTAAAAAGGGGCTGTAAAAACTGCCTAATTTGAGATGTTGGCTGAAATTTTAACTTTTCAAATGTAATGCGCTTACGATCGATTTACCTGTATCGATAAAATAGTAAATGGCGGCGTTCTAGCGCGACAACATAAATCGATAATCTAGAGCGTTTATGAACCCGTTTCTTCTCCCTATAACGTACTCCCTGGTGTAACCCTAGGCTCGCGTTAACCATTCGCCAAATCGCCATATGCAAAAAGAAACCCAAACTGGCGAATGAAAATCGTAAGAAATACATAGCAAATTCGCCAGACATCGGCGTTCTGGCGAATCCAAATATCCGACCGATTTTATCTAAAAGATTTCGGAAAATCCCAAATTCTAATATTCGACGTCTTTGACTGTTTATTAGCCAATATTCCGCTGGGTGTTGTTAGCTAATTAGCGACAATCAGATTTGGACCGATAACTAATTATCGCAGTGTTTATTGAAAACCGCTGTCAAATAGTTGCTTGTGCGATATACTCTGCCCACTGTTCCGCCTCTCCATATATTTAACTGCGTTATCGAGCCGGGTAAAACATCAAATACGGTGCTGCCATCTTACGGCCAAAATGGCCGATCAAAACAGAAAGTGCATAAAGTGTGACACTGTTTGTTTAAGAATTAATCAGCCAGAGAAGCTCTGTTTAAAGGCCGACGATCTTTTTGAACTTTACTATCACTGGTAAATGTGGAGTGCCCACTAATTAGTTGTACACACACTAGCGTAAACTGGAACAATGGCAAGTGTGAACGTGTCTGATCGGCTGTCTGTAAATTGTGAATATTTGTTTGTTTGATTGTTCGATCAACATGAAACAATTGTCAATACAAAAGGTGCGATAACTCAAAATATTTGTACAATTTTAGAATGAAGTGGCTTTTATTAATAATTCTATGCATGATAGTATGTAGCATTACCAAATTTTGTCTCACAAAGCAACACGATCTTTATAGCTTCTTTGGAGTCAGAGAATGAGTCACATTACTCCCTGGTCACATACTCCAATATGCATTAACTTACATTAAATAAATACAATTTTTAAAAAGTTTTGAATATTGTGCACCTCAAATTTCAGTTATAAGCACTAAATAAGCAAAATGCAGCATGCATATGATATGGAAATAGGGTAATATTAAAGCCTACTCTTTTAACTTACTTTTGATTGTACGCAAACGCGAGGTTTTAGCGCCCTTCAATTAAAGTTCCAAAATATCTCCGCAAAAGTCTGGCTAAAGACATTCTAATCTGGCTAAAGAAATATTTAGCGCTTTAGCCAGATTTGGCTAAAGGGTTTCAAATCCTAGCGCTAGTCTAGTAACCGTTGTAAATTCATTGTCTTCAGACAAGGTGTAAGCATTCAAACGACCGTTTTTCCTCAAAAAAACTAGTTTTTCTTAACTTAGAAAGAATGATTAAACTACAATGATATCCAATTTGTAAACTTTAATTATCGATAAAGTAGTTTTTATCTGTCTAAGCTTACACCCCTGCTCAGTCACTAAACGTAAAATCGCACCTTGCGAAAGTTTCGCAAGTTGAAGGTCAGATGCTTAACTTGTGACTGTGGCTTAACCAATCAAGATACAGGAAAAATAATTGTCATCTGTAAGAGTTATGATTGACCTTTCTAATGGTATTAAAAATGGGAAAATCCAGAAATAGTCCCGATGCAACTGGATTGAAATAGGTCAACTTTGTACACTGATTGCGTAAAAAGTAGTGCTAAGGCATAAAATGGTAATTCACAATAAAGCTTGGTTAATGATTAGTCTCATTTATTTGACGTCTTTGGGTGATTTTTTTACATACGGACGTTTATAGATACACCCTAGAGATATCAAAAATCGTCTTGCCGTTTGTAGACTTGTATTTTATGCACTAGGTTTACATCTTTCCAGTAATACATCAGACTTAATGTGCAGGTTTGCGCAATGCAGTGCATGACAGATTATCATGGCATATATTCACTAGGCTAGCGCTAGGATTTTAAACCCATTAGCCAAATCTTTAGCCAAATCTGGCTAAAGCCTTAAAAATTCCTTTAGCCAGATTAGAATGTCTTTAGCCAGACTTTTGATGACATATTTTTAAACTAATTGAAGGCGTTAAAACTTGCGTTTGCGTAACATCAATAGTAAGTTAAAAGAGTATGCTTTATTAACCTAAAGGGTATCAATATTTCCACATCATATGCATGCTGCTTTAGTGCTTATACATGTAATTACAAGTTGAGTTGTACAATATTCAAAACTTTTTAAAAATTATATTTAATTTAATGTAATTTTAATTTTTAAAAATTGTAAAGACTGAAATTTAAAAAAGGACAATGAATGCATGCATATAATAAGAAAATACAAAAATACAGACTCTTGTCACCATTTAGTAGATCATTTAGTTTTTTCATTAAATGCATTTCAGTATGCTATTAACATTCATAGAAATAAAATAAATAACAATATATTTAAAAATGTAAGCTGAGGCATATACAACAAGTTCAACTAACAGGAGTTTCAAAGAAGCTAGAAAGATCGCGCTGCAAATTCAGAAATGCTACATACACCAACATTTTGAGTATTGTTTTATGTTGATTGAACAATCAACCATAAAATTAACCCAATTCAGAAACAGCCGATCAAACACCGGTTCACACATGCCATTGTTCCAGTTTATGCTACGCTGTGTACAACTAATTAGTTGGCACTTAACACTTATCAGTGATCGTAAAGTTTAAAAACACCGACGGCCTTTGAACAGAGTATCTCTGGCTAATTCGTAAGCAAACATTGTCAAACTTTCTGTTTTGGTCATTCATTTTGGCCGCTAGAGGGCGCCAGTTGATTGACAGCAAGAGGCGGAACAGTGGGCAGAGTCTATCGCACACCGACAAGTTGACAGTGGTTTTCAATAAACGCTGCGATAATTAGTTTATCGATCCAAATTGATTGTCGTTAATAAGCTAAAACACTCAGCAGGATAGTGGCTTATAAACAGTGAAAGACTTTTTGTATTAGAATTCGGGATTTTCTGAAATCTTTTAGATAAAATCGGTCGGAAATTTGGATTCGCCAGACCGCCGATGTCTGGCGAATTTGCTATGAATTTCTTACGATTTTCATTCGCCAGTTCAGGTTACTTTCGCCTATGGCGATTTGGTGAATGGTTAACGCGAGCTTAGATTCATAGATGTTTAATAGAATTACAAAACAGCTGTGTTGGAAATTGTGTCCTCGATAAGCGGTGTATACAAAGTCAGTACTATGCCTGTATGGCCTATTTTGACAACACGTTCAGACGCTACCTACTACTTTCAAAATTAAATAACTGTTATTTTAAATCGGATTTTAAAAATTTAAAACTGTTTTGATTCTCAATGATTGTTTAATTTGAATTAATACTTTCCTAAAGATTGGTGGCCAGTTGGGCCTGCTATTTTAAATTACGGACATTAAAAATGGTTGCCAGCCGGGCTAGTCTAAAAAATCTCTTGAGACAATCAAACTTTTCAACTAAAATTCAACCAGACATTTGAAGCCGTATTTGTTGACTTAAACTAAAAAGTTATCTGCCTTGATTCACAATCAGGTTCATCGATTTGAAAGTGCACATTGGTTGGTTACACAATTTGAGCCAATCACATTACAGCTAGGGTTGGATACTGTTAAAGGGACACTGTCCGTAAGTAAGCAGATATTGAGCATAACCAAATAACTGTCTGACTTTTATTCATTGAAATGTATACATGAAAACATGAGAATTGACCCTAAGAAGTATGTAGGAATACATTCGTGAGTTTGAAGAAAAAAAAAGAGTTTTAATTATTAAATGTAAATAAAGTATTTACCTTTTATGCGTTCACGTGACTTCCATAGCGCACTAGGTTTTCACCATAGTATGTATTGCGTAATATGTATAGCCCGCTTAGCTCAGTCGGGAGCGAGTTTCCGACAACTTTACGCTCACGCACACTTATTTTTACTGCGAGTTTGGGCTGCGAGTTCAAACCCACAAAGTGGATTTGCTTTTTTTTTGTACCACGATTGAATTTCGTTAAACAATCTTGCTTTTAATTAGTAAATATTGAATAATGTTTAGTGTATAATGTTTGCGAACATAATTATTGGGTGTTTTATAAGCTTAAAGTTACGGACAGTGTCCCTTTAAAATGAAATGGTACTACTGGTAGCGGTACTAATGAAACGGTATGGTATTTTTAACGGTACTGTTAACGATACCGCATGAATCAACATTGTTACAATGACAGTGAACTTGTCCGATCAGTTTGCTTAAAAAAATCGGTTTTATTTTCGTACTTGATTTATTTCATTTTCAGTTATTTTCCGCTTTAAAGTTACGTTTTTTGTTGTTTCATGTCCAGTTACATGTATTTATTGGGAGTTCCTTTTGTTTTAATTCCATTTAATTGTTGGAAAAAAAGTGAATACGAAAATACTTATCCAAATGCGTGCCTCGCTACTAGACTGGTTTCACTTTATAAAGCGCATCACAGACTATGACCGTTGGTTTCATAAAGCGTGTAAATTACGTTCTATAAATAGACGTGGTTTCTCGATTAAATTGCTAGGTACTACACAGCAAAATAATGCCAGTGAATCGCATGCTGTGTGAGTCTGGGTGTAAATATTTAAACAAAATGACAACACGCTGATAGTTCATCGCGATCACGGCAGTTTGGAGCTTATTCGCTACCAGTAAAACGGGAAACTGTACGATATCAGCACCGGGTACCGGTGTCCTGCCCTAATTACAGCTTTCATACTGACATTGATTGGGCACACAAATTTGTCACGTTGGACAGAAGGAAAAACATCATTCATATAGTAACTTAGTAAGAATGGCCGTTCAAACGGCAATTTGTTTTCATATTCTTATTTTTCAATAAATTGCTGTATAGTCTTTTTCTATTTTTAGTTCCATTTAGCAAGTCTGGACGCTTACTCACAAATGCAAGGTACTAAATAACACCGGGAACGCGGTTGTTTTCGGATGGTTTAATTTGCGGGACCCGGTATGTTTTTTGGCATCGCGGTCAAAGAAAATAACATTGTTTTTGCTACGATGCATTGGATAAATAACTGAACTGAATTGGGGTTTTACGGAAAATAATGGAAAATAGAAGCTTATTGTTTGACTATAATCACATGTGTATTATAAATTAATTATAAATAAAACAAAATAAAAAAAGCGAAGTATTCACAGGGCTTTTTAAACCTATTTAAGTGGAGCCAAAATTTGACCTCTTCCCAAATGCAAAAACCTATTTTTCCCAGCGGTAAAAAATTTCCAATCTTAAAAAAAATTAAAAACAAGTGACAGACTTTACATAGTTTGTATGTTAAAATAAATAAATTTTGAAACCTGTTTGATATTATGCATAAAACATACATTTTAATGAAATTTCCCCCTTAAAAAAACATTCCCTTAAACAACGAAAATCACGCTATTTTTTTCCTAGTTTGGACAGTCTCACGCTTTTTTTTTCCCAGCATAAAACCTGAAAGATCAACATATCCTTAAAACTATCTAACTATGTGTCTTGAGAAGCAACTCGTACAACCTGTATCTGTTTGATTTACACAGAGTTACCCATCGTTATAGTATAAATTGTCGTTGTGGATCATATTACATTGACGTTACTATGCAGAGATCGAGGAGAATGATGGAACAATGCAAACATACAATTTTTACAAATTAAATTGTTTAATAGACTTGCAAACATGTTTTAGTTCATAAAATTTGACTGTATCATGACCTACATGTAGTTGTATCTATCACTCGATAAAAAAAAACAACATCTTGTAAACAAAATGATTTCTCAGTTTTAGTCTATTTATAAAAAGGTGAAGTGCCACTTCGATAATTTATATAAAGCAAAATTCTTTGGTGCCAAATTTCCAGGAAGAGGTAACCTAATAGAAACTAAAGTAAAAATTGTCAGGATACATAGATTTGTCTGACAAATAAGTTTATATGTTTGCAAAAGTGACGGAAAGTGACCCCCGACCAGTATAGCTCTAAATCTAAACTAAAATTCATGAAATCCATGAAACTTGGAACCCTATCTCACTCTTGACTTTCACTGCACATTGACAGCTATGGTTGTGCAATATATATGGGTGAAGTTAAAGAATGTAGATATGTGGTAGGACACAGCAGTGGGGTGTAAGTAAATAGGTTTATAAGAATGTTACTGCAGTATCCTCTATATAGCTATCTTTGATAGTGATAACGGTACTTCACATGCAGTTGTTCCGAGTTTGACCTCGCAGAGTGTCCTAATATTTTATTTTTAATTATGGTAGGTAATAGATTGATTAACAAATTATATATTGATGCGCCGTATGGCATACAATGGATCAGTGGGCCATTGTAATTTTATGCGACTATGGCGCATGCTATGATCCGTGCCAATCCCAATCACTGTGACATATTCGATCCATACTTCAGTTATGAAGCTTAACTAAATTTATATCCACCATGACCCTGGGTTCATTATTACCTCTCCCTGGGGATCTTTTACCCCACCCACTTCAAGGCCACTTCTGTTGCTGTTTCACATGTCAAAGACATGAGAAGGTCATCATCGGGTGAGTGATTATTCAGTGCCATGTTGCACTGTTTTTTAACTGGCAGCTATAAAGTTGTTTAGACAAACTATATAATAATAAATCAAAATTTAAAGTTTCATTAAAGGGACTGGAAGCAGTTTGGAAGAATAATAGGTGCCAATCTAAATACTAATATTAATGGCGACAGGTACCGGATTTCAGATTAAGTGGGTGGAGTGGGGAAGGATGGGGTCACAACATATAAAAAAACTGTTGACACCCAAAACAATAAAAGGGTAACAGTGTTTTTTACATATGAATTTTCATAATGTTTTATACGCCCATTTGAAAAATGGGACGTATCGAGCTTCTGTGGCCAATTTCAGTCGGTACAACAGGGTGTAATGCTTCATTTAAGCAATAAAAAAGGTCAGAGGGTTGAGTTCATATGACCTTAGCTGTTGGTGCGACTATAAAATCCAATTCAATTCAATACTATATTGTTTTAATGTCTTTATGCTTAGTAGGTCAAATGTCAAGGTAGCTGACTTGATCATGACAAATTCTTTCCCCATCTGTTATTCACTTATTATTTGGCCTACAATCTTGAAATTTATACAAATAGTGCTCCTGGTTAAACAGCAACACACATCAGGTTTTGTTTGTTAGAAGGTCAGAGTCATGAGAACATGACCCATAGGAAATGCTTTTAACACAAAAAAACTTGTGTTATTGAAATAGTTTGGCCTGGAAATCTCCGGAATAGTTTGGCCTGGAAAACCCAATGGCTCAGATAGTTTTTGGTACATGTCCGAAACTTTTAGCTTATAAAAAACGAAGTAATTACGTTGCCAAACATAACACACCAACCATTATTGAATATTTGATATACCGAATAAAACCAAGATTGTTTGTCAATAGCAATACAAAAAAAGTACTCGCGGGTAATAATATTCGAACTTCGCAATAGTCGACCTCACTCCCAACTGAGCTTATATATTAAGATATACTAAAGGGCTAATGGATTGTTTACAAATAATAAATAAAAACTCTTCTTTTTTTTTTCAAACTCATGAATGTATTACTACAGACTTGTATAGGTCTATGCATGTTTTCATTTATACATTTCCCTGAATAGAAATCAGACAGTTCATTGGCTATGCTCAATACCTGCTTACTTAAGGACAGTGTCCCTTTAATTCTTATCATGCTTCAATACTTCTATAGTAAATTCTGTTATGTGATACTTTTATTGTGTCGCCTGGGTAGCATGCCGGGCAGATCACTTTGTCATCTCTCATCCGCCGTCTGTTTTCCTTCATCATCAGTCACGCTTTAACCTGCAACGTAACACAAAACTGAAAAGTTTTTCACCTATTTTCATAAAACTTCACACACATATTCATCTTACCTCAAAGAATGTTGTTACATGTGTCCAGTAACGCTGACTCTCATTTTGGCAGAGTTATGCCCCTTTTCATAAAACTTTAGCTTCAGCCTTGCAACTTAACCAAGCTCGTAATAAAATGGCACATGGCAGGCGACGCAAGTGTTAGGTGGAACACCCTTCTAGTTTAATAATGTGTACAAATGCTAGCAATATGAAACCCATATTGAGATAGTAAATACTATTGCAGCCGATTTAACAATCAAAAAAAGCACTGTTTTCCAGTCAAAACATTTTCATAAATGCTAATTCAATCAAACAATCTGCCAATGCATGTGCACGTTTCATATGAAACTGAAGCACATTACGAGGGTTTTCTCTTGTATTTGTATTGTCACCAATTATTCTTCCAGATCGCATCCAGTCCCTTTAATGTGTAAGTCAGAACTTCCCATGGATTTGTTGATCAATCAGTTTATAAATATGGAATTTTTAACAGGTCCTATAAAATTTCCATCAGGTCTGTGCACATGTGAAAAAAAATGCAACAATCATTCCTTAAATTGTTGCCTAATAACCTGTTGGTAGATTATGTATGTCATATTGATTAAATGAATGTATTGTAATTTAGACAATCATTAATTAGGTCATGTTTAAATGTCTTTTAAGACTTTATTTGTTATTCAAAGGTCACTGGTTTGGACATTTTCCAAAATTTAATTCAGTTATGGTAAGATTTACACTGCCTGCGAATGAAGTGTTAGTTTGTCCTAGACTTGTACTATTTAACTCCAAATCAATCAGATTGGTTGATATACTTAAAAGGAATATTTATCCATAAAAAAGAATCAAGTTATTTCCCAAGTTGGTGTTTAACAGCCAGAAGTATTTAGATAGAGGAGTTACTGAAACATGTTGGATAGTGATTTTTGATTTTTGTTGATAATTCAAGTCAGTCTTCCAGGAACTTGAAATGTTGTAAAAGGAATATTTTGTCACTTGGCTGGCTGCATGCAGCTATTAAAATATTAAGTTATGAATACTCAAAAGGAAATTAATTGTGATGATTCTCATGTGCCATTTACACGGTGGGGAACCCGATTTTTGTCGCGTGATATTTTGGATAGTGTTCACTTCAAAATAGAATTTTTTTCCCTCGACTCAGGTAAGAAAACTGTTATATTTTCTTTCATACTGGACAAATGCATGCAACAAAGTGCACCTTCCCCACATAAATCAGTTTAAGACACGTATAAAGTCCGATTCTTAAAAAACATTTGGCGTTGCGGCGTTTGTCCCGAGCAACCACCGAATTGTTTGTGGTAAGGTGCACATCTCTGCCGTAAATCGATCGAAGATGCATTTTCCCGATCATTTAGACTAGTTTTACTAGTCCGCGAGTTGTCTGGAACTATTCTAAGACATGTACCTCCTTTCAAGCATGATACTCAATTTTTAACCAGATATGCAGGAAACCCGGAACGACAACTGTTTGGAAGAATCAGACGTTATACATGTATTCAACTGATTTATGCGGGGAATGTGCACTTTGTTGCATGCAATTCGGTCCAGTATGAAAGAAAATATAACACTTTTCTTACCTGAGTCGAAGGAATTTTTTTTTGAAGTGAACCCTATCCAAAATATCACTTGACAAAAATTGGGTTCATGATCCACCGTGTATTTATAGAGGATGTTTGGTGGTTTGGAGTACATAGGATTTATTTCTGTCAAATATTTGAGTTTTCTTGAAAATCTAGTTTTTCTGCGTAACTTAATTGCATTTTTGCAATCATTAATATAAATTATTAGTTAAAAGCAAATTGATTTTGCATATCACTAACTTCTTATTATGGTGCATGAATAATATATTTACACTGAAACATGGATTGGCCTGACTAGCTTGGCCTGGCCTGACCTGGCCTGGCCTAAGATTAGTTGGTCTCTTGGGACTTATTTAGGTCAGGCCAAAGGTTCATTGCTTCAACACTGGGGTTAATGTTCATTTATGTTGTTTCTAGATGGTCAGTGGCTCTTATTAAGGTTAGCACATGTCTCAAGGGACAATGCAGCAGTACTGAGTATGTTGGGAACTGTGCACCTTGTGAGGGTCATTCAGAAGTAGTAAATTGATAAGTATCATGTTTGAAACAACATGTTTTTGATTTAAGATGATAAAATGCAACCAGTTTATGATATAATGAAAACTTGTTTTTAAAACTTGTTTTTATTAATGTGAAATAGCAAAAAGCCAGTGATTTTTTTACCTTTTTTCAAAGGCACCTCTACCTTTTCAATTGGGAATATTTAGCGGCATTTTTACAGAATTGGGAACTTTTTCTGAATTTAATAATCAGTATTGTAGATTCTGAATTTAATATTCAGTATTGTCTACATAAAAAACAAAGAAATTTCCGTACGTACTGAAATTTCCCAGCACTAAGTAAAGAGCTCACAGAACCTGCACATATATTCACCTTTAGTTGTACTTGTAGACTGGTACATCCATGGATATAAGGCATCATATTTTACAATGGCAAATTTGCGTTGGTTTGGGACATTGCACACTTCTTGAGACTTCTCCTCTGTCATGATACCCCTTTTTATTAAGAAAAGATGGAAGATCACATTCAGTGGAACTCGAAAGACATTCGACAAGAGATTCACTCATAGGTTGGGTAGATTGAAAAATTTCTGACTAAGTCTGTGTTTCACAGTCACCTTGGTCGGGTTCGTCATCACCCGTCGGAATCTGATTCTCGCTAATCTTTTTAAACACGGAGCTTATGCTTTACATGCCCTTTGCGTCATTCTTCTTCAACTTGTTGACATAATATTTTGAATTATGTGACATGATGGCAATTGTTGATATCCAAAAAAATCTTGGTTAAAGTTTGATTGATCCTGGTGACAAAATATAAAAGCGACACGCCCATTGGATAGTAGGTATCTGCGCGCGACTTGGGGTAAAAGCGGCGATTGTTCTAGATAATGAACTAGCTATTCAGCATAATGATTATTTTTATCGAGGTACAGTACGGCATTTACCCTTACCTGGTTGTACGACGATATCGTTTTTTTGCGAAAATTAGAATGGAATACGCTTACGGAAAACACTTTTCCCAATACTTTAAGTGTTAATTTAATATTTCTAGTTTGTGTACCGTTCTAATTGGGAAAATATGCATTAAACTGGGAATTTTTTTCTAGGGGAAACTGCCGATAATCGGTAGTAAAAACTACCAAAAAAAATCACTGAAAGCACATGTATTAATGCACACATACATAATTTCTGAACAAGTAACTGAATGCAACAAGCACCTATAGTATTTAAAACATATTCTTTTTTGTTGTTGGCATACTAACACTAAATAAAATATCCATATAAAAATATAATACAAGTATATTTCAATTGAATATGTTCAGATTATATATTTATAGCGTATCAGACTACCACCTACCATCCAGCGACCCACCCACATTTCCACCCTACCAAAACGGAACCACCCAATCACCCATTTGACCACCCATCCATCTATCCATCTACCCATTCAATTATATTTAACCATCCATCCACCAACTCACCCTTCCAAAAGCATTGTAATTCCTTAACTTATTTTTTGAAGAATATCATCAAATTAATCTATTGTTATAAAATAATTTATCCTGTCTAATTTATCAATCATGCAATTGTTAAATTACTTTCAAACGTTGATTCGCTTTATTTTTCATATGAATATATCCTAACTATTACTGTTTTTACCATTTGCACACTATTATGCTCTTCCTTTTACATGTTTCTCATTATTAGTATCACTGACATATCTCATAATCAATTCTACTTCAATGCAACCAATTATAGTTATTTAAGATTCAAACATTTTTGTGAATGTCCCTCATTGCAAGAACCTGACTAAGGACATGACCTGGAACAATAACAATTAAGGTAAACACTTTTAAGATCAGGCCGGGCCAATGAGGCCAGGCTAGTTAGGCCAAGCCATGTTTCAGTGTATGCCGTATCTAAGCCTAATTACAAATTAATTATTTGTAAGTAGCTTTAAAGGGACACACGGCAGTGTTGAATTTTTAAAAAAAACTTGCGAGTCCCGTTTTTCTGCATAAATTGCATTTGTTCAATCATTAATATTAATTATAAGAATAATATAAATCAATTTTTTTTTGCATATTATTAACTGTTGATTAAAGTGCACCCAACAATATATTCAAACCTATGGTAGAATAAGACGAACAAATGGAAATTCGCAAAATCATTTAATTATATGCAAGCAGGTTTAAAGTTAAATTGATATGGGATAAATAAACCGAGACACACTTTTATGATGCAGTGCTTGAAAAATACTTCAAGGTTGCCATGTGTCCCTTTAAAGTCAAAATAATGTCGGATTAATAAATCAAGGTGCTTATTTTAATACTTGAGCAGTACTTAAAGACTGCCTTTGTCCTTATTAGAACACAAAATTGATTATATGAAAAAAAAGCTTCATATTCCTTTTATAAGGTAACAGACTAAGTTCTTGGTGTTGCACAGAGTTTCTTTGGCACTCTTTGGCTATATATTGAGAGAACCTGTATGTAATAGACAACATTGTGTAGGTGTTGGTGATAAGAAATAATTGATTGACCTGCAACTGATATACTTGTATAGTGGACTGGGGTGTTACAAGGGCAAGTTGGTCTGATACCAGATGAAGTGTGGACATTCAGGATACTGCATTTAAACATCATGCCTTGTAGGCTAGGAGGGATAGGTAAGAAATTATATGAATTCAGCGTGCATTGTATGTTTTATTATCTATGTAGGTTTTATACTGTAAGTTCTTTATTATGCTCCCCTGAGTTTTTTGTTGAGAGCATATACATGTAATTGCCGCTTTGTCCGTCCTCAATTTCGTCCATCCATCCCACTTTTATTATCTGTAGCATAACTTGAAAACTTCTAATGGGAACTGGAATAAAACCACACAATGATAGAGGTGAATGAGAGGAAGTGCTGTGAAAAAATCCTAATACATCATTCAAATCTCAAATAGAGTTATTGCCCTTTTCAATATTATTCTTATAATTTGTGTCCATAGCCAACTTTCACTAAGCAGAAGAAGACCACACACAAGTTGCTGCGATTTAACTGTGTGTATGTATACAGTCCTCAGTACCATCTGTCTATCTCACTTTTCTTGTTCCGAGCATAACTGGAAGACTTGTAATGAAAATTCACACAATGATAGATGACAATGAGAGGATCTGTACAGGGGACGAACAATAACTCTTATCTTCATTCAAATTAAAGTTATTGCTCTTTGTAATATTATTCTTGTACATACTTCTTTTTAATGAGTTGTCTATCCCTCGACTTGGTGTTGGCACACCATGTAATCAGTGTATTAGGCAAAAACCAAAAGGCTTTGGTTTACCCTAGGGTCAAATTTTGTCCCACCCGAGGGCTCACATGTTTCACATATACTTATAAAGGGGAAAACTTAAACAATCCAATGCTCTGAAACCACAAGGGTATAAATCTCTTATAAATTGCATGTAGCATAAGCTTATGGTCCTCTACCAAGTTGTTAAAATGAGAACCCTTGGGTAAAATTTCAGGGGTCACAGTTTTACATAGAGATGATCGATAAATCTTTTAAGAAAATATTCTTCTCTAAAACTAAAAAAGCTAGAAGTTTAATATTTTACATTCAGCAAAGTTTATGGTCCTCTACCAAATGTGTTGAAATGCTGATATTGGGGTCAGATTTGACACCATCCCAGAGATCCCATGTTATACAAAGGCTAATGTTAAGTGGGAAAGAGTGAACACAAATTGTGACATATTTTTCTTTGAAACCACTAGACATAGAGTTCATATATTGCATGCATCTTATGCTTTGACCTCTAAATGTGACCTTGACCTTACAGTATCGACGGAGTGATGGCCCTTGATTGAGTTTAAAATGCTTTATTTTGCCTCGTTAAGACGATATGGCCTTCATCTTTCACCTCATCTTTACCAAACTTTACCAGATTGTTACTATCAATGAAAGCTTGTTCAAGTTCAAAAACCAGCAAAATCGGACCAGTAACAGCAGAGTTATGACCCTTGATTTAGTTAAAAATGCTATATTTTGCCTTGTTAAGATGATAGGGCCTTTTTTTTCATTCGATCTTTCCCGAATTTTACTAGATTGTTAATATCAATGAAACCTCGGATAAGTTAGAAAACTAGTCAGATTTGATCAGATTCAGCGGAGATAAGGCCCTTGATTTATTTGAAATTGCTATAGTTTGCTTCGTTAAAACAATAGGGTTCATTTTTCATCCGAACTTTACCAAACTTACCAGGTTGTTATTGTCAATGAAAGCTCAAACAAGTTCGAAAACCTGCCAGGTCGGACCAGTAACGACAGAGTAAGGGGCCTTTATTTAGTTAAAAAAAACTTAATTTTGCCTCGTTAAGACGATAAGGCTTTCGTTTTTCATCCAATCTTTACCAAACTTTATCAGGTTGTTAATATCAATGAAACCTTGGACAAGTTCGAAAACCAGCCAGATTGGACCAGTAAAAGCGGAGTTGTGGCCCTTGATTTCGTTAAATATGCTATATTTTGCCTTCTTAAGGCGATTGGGCCTTCGTGTTTCATCTGATCTTTACCAAACTTGACCAGATTTTTTTACTTTTTTTTCTTTTATTATTTTTATATTTATTTTGTCAATTTTTTTAATTTTTAGCTCTACTGATCAGAGATCAGCAGAGCTTATGCCGTGGTGCGGCGTCCGTCGTCCGTCTGTCCGTCTGTCCGTAAACTTTTATTTGTAGTGACTTCACAGCTGAAACTACTAGATGGATATTCATGAAACTTTACAGAAATGTTGCCCATAAAGTCTAGTTGATCCTAGCAAAAATTCATGTTGATGTGAAATCCAAGATGGCCGCCAAAGCTAAAAATAGAGTTTTAAAATACAAGTTTTGTAGCGACTTCTTCTTGAAAACTATAAGTGATATTGATATGGGACTTTTTCTAAAATGATCAGCAAGACATGATGTTGATCCTAGTCAAAAATCGTTTTGATTCAACGTTAAACATGGCTGCCAGCGGCCATCTTTGTTTACATAGAGTTATATAGTAAAAACTTGTAGCGACTACTTCTCTGAAACTACTTGGCGGATTGTCATGAAACTTTACAGGAATGTTGCTCTTGATGTCTAATTGATCCTAGAAAAATTTCAGGTCGGCCGGAAATTCAAGATGGCCGTCACAGCTAAAAATAGATTTTTAAAAAATAAGTTTGTAGCGACTACTTCTTGAAAACTATAAGTGATATTGATATGGGACTTTTTCTAAAATGATCAGCATTACATGATGTTGATCCTAGTCAAAAATCGTTTTGATTCAACGTTAAACATGGCTGCCAGCGGCCATCTTTGTTTACATAGAGTTATATAGTAAAAACTTGTAGCGACTACTCCTCTGAAACTACTTGGCGGATTGTCATGAAACTTTACAGGAATGTTGCTCTTGATGTCTAATTGATCCTATTAAAATTTCAGGTCGGCCGGAAATTCAAGATGGCCGTCACAGCTAAAAATAGATTTTTAAAAAATAAGTTTGTAGCGACTACTTCTTGAAAACTATAAGTGATATTGATATGGGACTTTTTCTAAAATGATCAGCATTACATGATGTTGATCCTAGTCAAAAATCGTTTTGATTCAACGTTAAACATGGCTGCCAGCGGCCATCTTTGTTTACATAGAGTTATATAGTAAAAACTTGTATCAACTACTCCTCTGAAACTACTTGACAGATGTTCATTGAACTTCACAGGAATGTTGCTCTTGATGTCTAGTTGATCCTAGAAAAATTTCAGGTCGGCCGGAAATTCAAGATGGCCGCCACAGCTAAAAATAGATTTAAAATAAATAAGTTTGTAGCGACTACTTCTTCAAAACAATAAGAGATATTGATATGGGACTTTTTCTAAAATGATCAGTATGACATGATGTTGGTCCTTGTCGAAAATCGTTTTGATTTGACCTTAAACATGGCTGCTTTGTTTACATAGAGTTATATAATGAAAACTTGTAGCGACTACTTCTTTGAAACTACCTGACGGATTTTCATGAAACTTCACAGGAATGTTGCTCTTAATGTCTTATTGATCTTAGCAAATTTTCAGGTCGGCCGGAAATTCAAGATGGCCGCCACGGTTAAAAATAGATTTTCAAAAAACAAGTCTGTAGCGACTACTTCCTGAAATCAAAATCAATCAGTAGAGCTTCAAGGTCATTGACCTCTTGTTTTTTTTATTATTATTTTTTGATTTTTATTATCTCTACTGGCCAAGTTCGAAAACCAGTCAGATCAGACCAGTAATGGTGGAGTTGTGGCTCTTGATTATGTTAAAAATGCTATATTTCGCCTCTTTAAGACGATAGTCACTCGCTTCATTGATGTTATAAGAGCCATATTAGCTAGTAGAGCGTCTACAGGCCCTCTTGTGCCTCTTTTTATGGCTCCCCCACACAAAGTGTGGTAGGGGAGCTATATTGTTTTTGTGCTTTCTGTCTGTCTGAAGGTCTGTCTGTGTCACAAACGATGTCCGATCAATAACTAGAGAATGGTTGGACCTAGGGTCCTCAAACTTGGAAGGATGGTTGGTCATGACAAGTAGTGGTTGGACCTAGGGTCCTCAAACTTGGAAGGATGGTTGGTCATGACAAGTAGATGACCCCTATTGATTTTGAGGTCACTAGGTCAAAGGTCAATGTTGCGGTGACATTGACTATCAAAACGATGTCCGATCAATAACTACAGAATGGTTGGACCTAGGGTCCTCAAACTTGGAAGGATGGTTGGTCATGACAAGTAGATGACCCCTATTGATTTTGGGGTCACTAGGTCAAAGGTCAATGTTGGGGTGGCATTGACTATCAAAACGATGTCCGATCAATATCTACAGAATGGTTGGACCTAGGGTCCTCAATCTTGGAAGGATGGCTGGTTATGACAAGTAGATGACCCCTATTGATTTTGGGGTCACTAGGTCAAAGGTCAAGGTTGCGGTGACATTGACTATCAAAACGATGTCCGATCAATAACTAGAGAATGGTTGGACCTAGGGTCCTCAAACTTGGAAGGATGGTTGGTTATGACAAGTAGATGACCCCTATTGATTTTAGGGTCACTAGGTCAAAGGTCAAGGCCGTAGGTCTGTCTGTGTCACAAACGATGTCCGATCAATAACTAGAGAACGGTTGGACCTACGGTCCTCAAACTTGGAAGGATGGTTGGTCATGACAAGTAGATGACCCCTATTGATTTTGGGGTCACTAGGTCAAAGGTCAAGGCCGTAGGTCTGTCTGTGTCACAAACGATGTCCGATCAATAACTAGAGAATGGTTGGACCTACGGTCCTCGAACTTGGAAGGATGGTTGGTCATGACATGTAGATGACCCCTATTGATTTTAGGGTCACTAGGTCAAAGGTCAAGGTCGCAGTGACATTGACTATCAAAACGATGTCCGATCAATATCTAGAGAACGGTTGGACCTAGGGTCCTCAAACTTGGAACGACGGTTAGTCATGACAAGTAGAGGGGTCACTAGGTCAAAGGTCAAGGTCGTGGTGACCTTGACTATTAATACGATGTCCGATCAATAACTAGAGCACGGTTGGACCTGTTTTGTGCTTTCTGTCTGTCTGAAGGTCTGTCTGTCTGTGTCACAAACGATGTCCGATCAATAACTAGAGAATGGTTGGACCTAGGGTCCTCAAACTTGGAAGGATGGTTGGTCATGACAAGTAGATGACCCCTATTGATTTTGGGGTCACTAGGTCAAAGGTCAATGTTGCGGTGGCATTGACTATCAAAACGATGTCCGATCAATATCTACAGAATGGTTGGACCTAGGGTCCTCAATCTTGGAAGGATGGCTGGTTATGACAAGTAGATGACCCCTATTGATTTTGGGGTCACTAGGTCAAAGGTCAAGGTTGCGGTGACATTGACTATCAAAACGATGTCCGATCAATAACTAGAGAATGGTTGGACCTAGGGTCCTCAAACTTGGAAGGATGGTTGGTTATGACAAGTAGATGACCCCTATTGATTTTAGGGTCACTAGGTCAAAGGTCAAGGCCGTAGGTCTGTCTGTGTCACAAACGATGTCCGATCAATAACTAGAGAACGGTTGGACCTACGGTCCTCAAACTTGGAAGGATGGTTGGTCATGACAAGTAGATGACCCCTATTGATTTTGGGGTCACTAGGTCAAAGGTCAAGGCCGTAGGTCTGTCTGTGTCACAAACGATGTCCGATCAATAACTAGAGAATGGTTGGACCTACGGTCCTCGAACTTGGAAGGATGGTTGGTCATGACATGTAGATGACCCCTATTGATTTTAGGGTCACTAGGTCAAAGGTCAAGGTCGCAGTGACATTGACTATCAAAACGATGTCCGATCAATATCTAGAGAACGGTTGGACCTAGGGTCCTCAAACTTGGAACGACGGTTAGTCATGACAAGTAGAGGGGTCACTAGGTCAAAGGTCAAGGTCGTGGTGACCTTGACTATTAATACGATGTCCGATCAATAACTAGAGCACGGTTGGACCTAGGGTCCTCAAACTTGGAAGGATGGTTGGTCATGACAAGTAGATGACCCCTATTGATTTTGGGGTCAAAGGTCAATGTTGGGGTGAAACGATGTCCAATCAATAACTAGAGAATGGTTGGACCTAGGGTCCTCAAACTTGGAAGGATGGTTGGTCATGACCAGTAGATGACCCTATTGATTTTGGGGTCACTAGGTCAAAGGTCAAGGTTGCAGCGAAACTATGTCCGATCAATAACTAGAGAATGGTTGGACCTAGGGTCCTCAAACTTGGAAGGATGGTTGGTCATGACCAGTAGATGACCCCTATTGTTTTTTTTTGTTTTTTTAATTTAGATTTTTTTTTATTTATTTTTTTTAAAATTTTTTTTTAAAATATTTTTTAATTTTAATATTTTGTTTAATTTTATTTTTATTATTTTTTTTTTTATTTTTATTTTTTTTTATTTTTTTTTTTTTTATAAGAAGTTTTAGGGTCGGCCCTTTAAAAAAATAGGGTCGGTCGGGTTACTTGAACCACACATATTTTTTTATGTGGCCTTACTGATACAGATAGTACATACAGTCACAGGGATATTGAATATCAAAACGATCTCAGATCAATAAAGAACAGTTGGACCTAGAGTCGTCAATTATGTCTGTTCGGGCGAGTGGGGGAGCCATACGTTTTTGTCCCATGGACAATAACAATTTCTAGTTTTTTATTGATTTTTAGGGCCAGAAGAGCTTCTACTGGCCAAGGGCCAGAAGAGCTTATGTGATGGCCGTCTGTCGTCCATTGTCAGTCTTTAACTTTTGTCTCGTTAAGACGATAGGGCATTCATTATGGCTCCCCCACACAAAGTGTGGTAGGGGAGCCATATTGTTTTTGTGCTTTCTGTCTGTCTGTCTGAAGGTCTGTCTGTCTGTGTCACAAACGATGTCCGATCAATAACTAGAGAATGGTTGGACCTAGGGTCCTCAAACTTGGAAGGATGGTTGGTCATGACGAGTAGATGACCCCTATTGATTTTGGGGTCACTAGGTCAAAGGTCAATGTTGCGGTGACTTTGACTATCAAAACGATGTCCGATCAATAACTAGAGAATGGTTGGACCTGGGGTCCTCAAACTTGGAAGGATGGTTGGTCATGACGAGTAGATGACCCCTATTGATTTTGGGGACACTAGGTCAAAGGTCAATGTTGCGGTGACATCGACTATCAAAAAGGTTTCCGATCAATAACTAGAGAATGGTTGGACCTAGGGTCCTCAAACTTGGAAGGATGGTTGGTCATGACAAGCAGATGACCTCTATTGATTTTGGGGTAACTAGGTTAAAGGTCAAGGTTGCGGTGACATTGACTATCAAAACGATGTCCGATCAATAACTAGAGAATGGTTGGACTTAGGGTCCTCAAACTTGGAAGGATGGTTGGTCATGACAAGTAGATGACCCCTATTGATTTTGGGGTCACTAGGTCAAAGGTCAATGTTGCGGTGACTTTGACTATCAAAACGATGTCCGATCAATGACTAGAGAATGGTTGGACCTAGGGTCCTCAAACTTGGAAGGATGGTTGGTCATGACGAGTAGATGACCCCTATTGATTTTGGGGTCACTAGGTCAAAGGTCAATGTTGCGGTGACATCGACTATCAAAACGATGTCCGATCAATAACTAGAGAATGGTTGGACCTAGGTCCTCAAACTTGGAAGGATGGTTGGTCATGACAAGCAGATGACCTCTATTGATTTTGGGGTCACTAGGTCAAAGGTCAAGGTTGCGGTGACATTGACTATCAAAACGATGTCCGATCAATAACTAGAGAATGGTTGGACCTAGGGTCCTCAAACTTGGAAGGATGGTTGGTCATGACAAGCAGATGACCTCTATTGATTTTGGGGTAACTAGGTCAAAGGTCAAGGTTGCGGTGACATTGACTATCAAAACGATGTCCGATCAATAACTAGAGAATGGTTGGACCTACGGTCCTCAAACTTGTAAGGATGGTTGGTCATGACAAGCAGATGACCTCTATTGATTTTGGGGTAACTAGGTCAAAGGTCAAGGTTGCGGTGACATTGACTATCAAAATGATGTCCGATCAATAACTAGAGAATGGTTGGACCTACGGTCCTCAAACTTAGAAGGATGGTTGGTCATGACAAGTAGATGACCCCTATTGATTTTGGGGTCACTAGGTCAAAGGTCAAGGTCGCGGTGACCTTGACTATCAAAACGATGTCCGATCAATATCTAGAGAACGGTTGGACCTAGGGTCCTCCAACTTGGAACGACGGTTAGTCATGACAAGTAGAGGGGTCACTAGGTGAAAGGTCAAGGTCGTAGTGACCTTGACTATTAATACGATGTCCGATCAATAACTAGAGAATGGTTGGACCTAGGGTCCTCAAACTTGGAAGGATGGTTGGTCATGACAAGTAGATGACCCTATTGATTTTGGGGTCAAAGGTCAAGGTTGCGGTGAAACGATGTCCAATCAATAACTAGAGAATGGTTGGACCTAGGGTCCTCAAACTTGGAAGGATGGTTGGTCATGACCAGTAGATGACCCTATTGATTTTGGGGTCACTAGGTCAACGGTCAAGGTTGCGGTGAAACTATATCCGATCAATAACTAGAGAATGGTTGGACCTAGGGTCCTCAAACTTGGAAGGATGGTTGGTCATGACCAGTAGATGACCCCTATTGATTTTTTTTTTTTTTTAATTTAGATTTTTTTTTTTGATTTTTTTTTTTTTTTTAAATATTTTTTAATTTAGATTTTTTGTTTAATTTCTTTTTTATTATTTTTTTTTTGATTTTTTTATTTATTTTTTTTTAAATTTTTATTTTTTTTAATTTTTGCATAAGAAGTTTTAGGGTCGGCCCTTTAAAAAAATAGGGTCGGTCGGGTTACTTGAACCACACATATTTTTTTATGTGGCCTTACTGATACAGATAGTAGATACAGTCACAGGGATATTGAATATCAAAACGATCTCAGATCAATAAAGAACAGTTGGACCTAGAGTCGTCAATTATGTCTGTTCGGGCGAGTGGGGGAGCCATACGTTTTTGTCCCATGGACAATAACAATTTCTAGTTTTTCATCTGATCTTTACCAAACTTTACCACATTGTTAATATTGATGAAAGCTCGGACATGTTTCAAAATCAGCCTGATCGGACGAATAACAGCAGAGTTATGACCCTTGATTTAGTTAAAAATGCTATATTGTTATATTTTTGCCTCGTTAAGACAATAGGGCCTTCATTTTTCATCCTATCTTTACCAAACTTTGACAGATTGTTAATATCAATGAAAGCTCGGACAAGTTCAAAAACCAGCCATATCGGACCAGTAACAGCTGAGTAATGGCCCTTGATTTAGTTAAAAATGCTATATTTTGCCTCGTTAAGATGGTAGGGGCTTCATTGTTCAACCGATCTTTACCAAACTTTATCAGATTGTTAATGTCAATGAAAGCTCGATCAAGTTTGAAAACCAGCCTCATCGGACCAGTAACAGTGGAGTTATGGCCCGTGATATAGTTAAAAGTGCTATATTTTGCCTTTTTAAGACGATATGCCTTCATTTTTCATCCGATCTTTACCAAACTTTATCAGATTGTTAATGTCAATGAAAGCTCGGACAAGTTCGAAAACCAGCCAGATCGGACCAGTAACAGCGGAGTTATGGGCTTGATTTTGTTAAAATGCTATAATTTGCCTCGTTAATACGATAAGGCCTTCATTTTGCATCGGATCTTTGTCAAACTTTACCAGATTTTATGATTTTCTTCTTTTATATTATTAATATGTTTTTAGATAGATATTTTTAAAAAAAAAATTCTATTGGCCAAGTTCGAAAACTAGCATGATCGGACCAGTAACAGAGGAGTTGTGGCTTTTGATTTAGTTAAAAATTCTATATTTTGTCTCGTTAATACGGTAGGTCCTTCAATTTTCATCTGATCTTTACCAAACTTTACCAGATTCTTAAGTTATGGCCCTTGATTTAGTTAAAAATGCTGTATTTTTCCCAAAACTTTAAAAAAAAACGTAAATTGCAGTCACTCTTTTTTATTGATGTTATAAGAGCCATGTTAGCCAGTAGATCGTCCACAGGCCCTCTTGGGCCTCTTGTTTTAAAGCTTGATGCTTTTTTTGCACTATTAACATCCGCCTGGTTCAATGCAGTTGATAAATATCGATGACCCAGTATTGGGACCACTGCCCACCCATTTGCAAGAACCCTAACTCTATTTTTATACAAATTAAGAGTTATAATGGCCCTTGTAGAGGTTTTGAATATTTGCATATAGATACAGCACATACAAAAGCTATTTTGGTGTATCACCACTATTAAGTGTATCACCAATTAAGATCTATTTTTGCAATCAGTTATTGTTTTTGCATATTACTAACTGCAATTTTCTTGTGGTATTTGAGGACAGAGATACTTGAGGAAAGTTTTTATGATTATATATTTGCAGCTTCTCTGAATTATAAATAATAATTAAGATAATGATCGATGAAGCATTGAAAGTTATGTTAAAAGAACAGTTCTAAGGCAGTTTTTTTTTTCAAAGCTTCATGCTTTTATTGCATTATTAAGATCCGCCTGGTTCAAGGCAGTTGATAAAGATCGATGACCCAGTATTGGGACCACTGCCCACCCATTTGCAAGAACCCTAACTCTATTTTTAGATCAACTGATCCGGAGGCTCACGGTGATATATTGGGATCACTCTTCGTCCGTCGTCGTCATCGTTAACTTTTCTTCAAACGAATTCTCCTCAGAAACCGCTTGGCTAATTTTGACCGAACTTCACTTTTCCTTTTAAAATTATCGCCAATGCCTGGACTATCAAATTTGTTAAAATGAAGTCCCCGGGGTCAAAAATGGCTGTGCCCTGGGGGTCCAAAGTTTGTATATTGAGATTTTGCATGTTTTTCATATAGACATATAGGAAAAAAAATTAAAAAATCTTCTTCTCTGAAACCACATGGCACTACTAAATTTGTTCAAATGGTGACCCTGGGGTCACAGTTTTACATAGACATATATGAAAAAAAAAAAAATCTTGGAGGAAAGTACAACAGCCAGAGGTTTGATATTTTGCATTTACTATAAGCTTATGGTCCTTTACCAATTCTGTTTAAATTGTGACCCTCGGGTCTCATTTGGCCCCGCCCCAAGGGTCACACGTTTTACATAGACATGTTTAGGGAAAAACTTAAAAAATCTTCTCTGAAACTGCAAGAGCCAGAGGTTTAATATTTTGCATTTGCTATAAGCTTACGGTCCTCTACCAAGTTTGTTCAAATGGTGACCCAGGGGTCACATTTGGCCCCACCCAGGGGGTCACAGTTTTACATAGGCTTGTATAGGGAACAACTGAAAAAAATCTCTGGAACCACATGGCACAGAGTTCTCATGTATAACATGTAGCATCAGCTTATGGTCTAGAACGGACTTTCTGTGACAGAAGTCACAGGTCAAGGTCACGATTACCTTATTTAAGGTCACAGTGACCTTATTTTGGTATGTGTCACACCGCTATCCCAAGATGTATCCACGTACCAAGTTTGGTATCTCAAAGTCTTATAGTATTGAAAATATGGCCCGGATAAGCATTCGGACGGAAGGATGGAATGGAATGACGAGGTGCAAACCTATAGTCGCCCCCGGGACCGGTGGGGGACTAATAAGGAAAAAATAATTGGAGCATCACAGCGGGGGGCATACTGTGACTACTAGTGCACGAAGTTCAATTTGAAAGTATAAGCTTTTACCTGGTCATATCTTGATCAATATTAGCAATAAAACTTATAATAAGGTCACCTGTGAAGTGTTACCTGAAGCAAATAGATATAGAGAAACCATATGAACAACCAGTTTAAGGCAGCACTGCAAGATTTAGATGTGTTATATATAGGGCACACATTTAGTTTCAAATAGTAGAATAATTATTGTTTTGTGAAAAAGGAGAACATAATGTTATCCAGGATATTTTACACCCACACTACAGGTGTATACAATTATGTGCAAACTGGTGCAAGTACAAGTAACTGTTAGTGATTATGCAGTTGTTTGCTAGAATTCTTTTAATTGAATTATCATTGACAAAAAAAAGTTGTAAATAAAATACATCCAGGTACAAAATTGGTTTGGAGAATTGTTGAGTAATGATGAACAAGGACGCTGCTGGTCATAAACATGGATTTAGATGCGGTTCAGGTATTACTTTGATACTTCAGTTTGTTATTTTTTCAGACATGATTTATACATTAATATTTACATTTGCATGAATACATGTACTTATGAAATAGCGTTTAATTACGAGTCTGACTTGATATCACTTTCCCCTCACTGCCGTGGGTTCGAGCCCTCAATTGGGACCAGAAATCTTTATGTGAGGAAGCTATCCATCTGGCTTGCGGAACGTCGATAGTTCTACCCAGTGCCCGCCTGTGGTTGAAAATTGCCTAACTGAGGTCTGACATATTTTAAAACTTCACATTTAGCTGTTGATGCGACATATACAATCCAATTCCAATTCAATTTGAAGTAGTCATATACTGAACAAAAAAACAACTTCCGCAGATGTTGATGCTGATTGTCTAGACAGCAAAACAGGGGAAAATTTAATGATGTTTTAAGAATAATTAAATAGACCGCCAACAATATTCCAAAGATGTTTTTGAAAACTTCAGTATACAACCCCTGCGAAATGAGCAAAATCCAGTTGGACTGCCATTTTCCCGCCAAAAACTCAAAAGAATGGTGTCTGCATTTTATTTCCAATTTTGTCAGCATCACACTCAGGTGTCATATATTAGTAAAACAATCCATTTTTCTTTCCGAACTGCTAACTAAAAAACATCTTCATAAAACTTGCTACACATATCACGGTAGTGGTCATGTGGTGTATTTTGATATATATAAACTTCATATATAAACTCCAAGGCGGTAGCCCTATTGTCAACCCTTTTGTGTTTGTGATGTTGTTTACTTTTATTATTACTTTTACCTTCTTGTTTGTCTGTGTGCATGTTTGTTTCTGTGTTTTGTGGTTGACTGTCCTCCTTGAATGCTACTTTCCCTGTCCGATCTTTTATATTTCTTCTTACATATATACATGAATATTTGGCAATTTTCAAACAAATATATATATAATTACAAGTAAAATACAGGTAATGGCCATATTTTTGATTTTCTTTACCTACTTTCTTTGCAAATATAAATGAAGACATGGGCTTTTAAACTCCAGATAATGTTATTATATTAAACTGTTCATGCAATAATGATTATCATATATTTGTTTGTTAATACTAGTATAGATTTGTTTAATTAATGAAGATGAACCCCTGCGAAACTCTGTTCTTATACTCAAGAACAGTTCATGAACATTTCTAGAACATTAAGAACAGTTCCTGTTCTTGTTCTTAATATGTTCTTGAACATTTTCAAGAACTATTCAAGAACTATTGAAGAACATTTCAAGAACTGTAATTTTTCTTATAACCTATACTGTGTTGATGAGCCGTTAAATAACATTCATAAACATTCAGTTAGTTATGGCAAAACCTGTTCTGGAAATAGTGTAATAAAATTATGTTGTGGAAATACTCAAAAGATTTGAAACTTTTGAACTTTAATTTAATCAACACAAAACTTAAGTGCTACAAAATAAATGTCTTTTTAGACAAGTTTATGGATAATTCTTTTCATGTCCCGGAGCAAAAGCCATCTATGTATACTTGGGGTGTGTTCAAGCTACTTAAAACAGAATTTTCATATTTCATTATAATACCTGTGCCTGTCGGCATTACAAAAGTAATGCCTTTTTCAAACGCTGACTATCAGTAAGTAGTGTGATTAATAATGGAAGAGCACAATAGTTTATTAGGTGGTTAATATTGTGACTTGCTTACTAATTTAATGTATATTTACATTTGCACAGATGTAATCGATCTGTAACGACATTCCTATTAAGATAATACATTTGTACTTTGTAGATATTTTAAGAACATCTTAATTGCATTTCCTATTTAAAGGAATTTAGTTCACATTTTAAAGAACATTTGAAGAACTTTAAATAGAGAAAATGTTCTAAAACTGTTCTTAAACAATTTCAAGAACAGTTTAGGAACTTCAAGCGTTTAAACTGTTCTTAATTAGTGCTTAACACTTAAAGTTTAAGAACATTTAGAGTAAAGAACTAATTAAGAACGGTTTAAGAACCCTTGAAGTTTCTGAACGGTTCTTCATTTGTTCTTCAAATTGTTCAAGAACAAATTAAGAACAGTTCAGGAACCCCTGAAGTTCGTAAACTGTTCTTGATTTGCTCTTGAAATTGTTCAAGTACATTTTTAGAACATTTTCTCTATTTAAAGGTTCTTGAACTGTTCTAAACTTGTTCAAGAATCTTTCAAGAATATCTTAAAAAAATTAAAGTTCTTGAAATGTTCTTCAATAGTTCTTGAAAATGCAATAGCCAATTCGCGCCAAGTTGGTTTCTCTTTGGGCAATTTATTTTTACAGATAAAGGTGAAAAAGATACATTTTAGATCATCTTTCTTCTATAAATGTTTACAAAACTTAACAATATTAAGAAAGTGTTGTTGTTATTTACTCCGCCCATGACTCCACCAAATCATTGCCAAAAACGGCAGTGCAAAATACGACTGCACGGTTGGCTGACTAATACACTGTACTAATACATTGTGCCCTTCCATAAGGTGTTAGGCTTATTTGAGATACTAGTATTGACAATGTAATTGACTAATTTGCCACTGTAGAATAGTGAGAGCTGTATTGTGTTTAATTGGTTTTACACTCAGTGAAGTGTTCTCTGTGTGCACCACACCTATTTGTCCTCATCGGAGCTTTATCCTCATTGGAGCTTATCTAGATTTTTGATGTCTACAATAGATAATGTATTGGCTTCATTAATTTTGCAATTTGGTGCACTGATTTAGTTTCCCTGGACTGTTATGTCCAAGGGATTTAACCCATAACCTGCTATGGGCAACTACAATAGCCTTTGCGTCCATTGTAAACCCAGATCAGCCTGCGAGTAACTCGTAGGATGATCGGTTTATAATGTCTGGCTACTGATCAGTCATTTTCCCCAAAACACCCCCTTGTCACATAAATGGAATGGTCTTAATACAAAGAAAAAACAGTCCATTATATATAATTAATGTAGTTTTTGAAAAATCACGGCCAATAAATGGTGGAGTGGGTGGGTTTTAAAAAAAATAGAAAGATTATTTTTTCCTTAACAACTCTTACTTTCACAATAGTGTTATGCTTTATATACATTTATAGAAGAAAGGTGTTGTAAATTGTACTCTTTTCACCTTTATCTGTTAAAGTAAATTGCCCTAGAGACACGCACTTGGCGCCGCACGATAACAAAATTATTTTGCATACCCTGTTTGCATGATTTTGCACACTGAAGTCTGGAATTTCTGCCGAATACACTGAATGCATATAATATGCACATTTCATTTGAAACAGGTAGTGGATCGACACTAAATACAGGTAGTGGATCGACACTAAATACAGGTAGTGGATTGACACTAAATACTCTTCTAGATCGCCTCCAGTCTCTAATTATTGATCCTTTATGGACAGTTTTACTTATATATATTTGTGTTGTATTGTCCTCTCCCACCCTCACTCATGATATTATAATCCTTTTGCATTTCTTATCCTAGTTACAGATTAATTTCTCCCATCCTATTATAATACAAGTCCTATTGGAGCAGGTCTAATATTTAGAACAGACTATAATAGTCATTAACCTTGTAAACAGGAAAACCCTAACACATCCATAGGCATAGGAATGTTTCAATTATTGGGTTGGGTGGGGGAATTTTATTTTGAGAGAGAAAAAAAATTGACAAGCCAAAAAAGCACAAAACGGTATTATTGGGGGGTGGGGGCCAAACTTTTTGACAAAATATTTGACAAGCAAAAAAAACAACTTTATTCAAGCTTATTTACCACAAAACATACACCATTATATAGAGAAACAAGAGATGTCACTGTAAGTGACAAATACCCTCCAAGTGGTTTTGAACTTTCATCTCTAAGTGTGACATTCACATTGGAGCCACAGACCAGGATTTTGCACGCAACACGTCTTGTTGTGTTGAGTACTTGTGTCAAGTTATTTGAAAATCCATCCATGAATGAGTTATTAACCGGAGACGAAAGCCTTTTTGACCTTTGATCTCTAAATTTGACCTTGGAGCCACGGACCTGGATTTTGCGCGCGAGACGTTGTCTTGTTGTGGTGAGCACTTGTACTAAGTTATTTGAAAAACCGTCCAGGAATATCAGAGATATTGACCGGACACGATTGTACGGACGGACCGTCCTTTGGGGGCATAATTCCTCAATTTATTGAGGGTGTGGGGGCCAAAGCATAATCTGTCTCCCCTCTCGCCCACCACCACCACTCTGAACATTGGGGTGGGCCAGGCCCCTCAGCTCCTACGCCTATGACATCTTGATACATAAAAGAAGGTTAAATCACATAAGAGAAGATTAAATCTTTATTGCTATAAGTATTATCTCCCTTTGTACACTGAAGTTCAAGGTCATGGTTTGTAAGTATAAATACTAACCTTGTAAAAACATGAACAGCTGACTGGATAATAAACCGCTATCAAAACTGGTGTAAAGAAGTTTTTCTGTACACAATTAAGGGACTTTTAAGTGGCATAAAGGAGTCGGGACCTTGTTTATTGATTACAAATTGTGTTTGAAGTAGGAGATCAAACTATATATGTTTTACTACGCCTTTCAGGATATAGGATATTAAGTGTTTCTATGGTTACAGCCAGCAACAGATATTCTGTATTGGAGAAGGGGTTATAAAATGCATTTTTAGCAGCTATATATACAGTACAGTACACTGCAACTTTCTTGTGATATTTGAGGAGATACTTGAGAAAAGTTTTTATGATTATATATTTGCAGCTTCTCTGAATTATAAATATATAATTAAGATAATGATTGGTGAAGCATTGAAAGTTATTTTAAAGGAACAGTTCTGAGGCAGTTGTGAATTATTATTATTATTATTATTTTATTTTTTTTAAAGCTTCTTGCTTTTATTGCACTATTAAGATCTGCCTGGTTCAAGGCAGTTGATAAAGATCAATGACCTAGTATCGGAACCACTGCCCACCCATTTGCAAGAACCCTAACTATTTTTATACAAATTAGAGTTATTGCCCTTGTAGAGGTTTTGAATATTTGCATATCGATACAGCACATACAAAAAGTATTTTGGTGCATCACCACTATTAAGTGTATCACCAATTTAGATCCATTTTTGCAATCAGTTATTTATTGTTTTTGCATATTACTAACTGTTGATTATATTTCTCCAGTAATATTTATATATGATATAGTAATGAAAGAATTTGAAAAATCTAGTTTATTGTTTAATTTATGCAAGGAAATTTATAGTCAGATGATACAAGATTAATAAAAGAGATGCTTATTTTAATGTTCGACAAATACCGCAGGTCATCGTGGTGTGTCCCTTTAATGAAATCTGAAGCAATGTCAAAATGAAGATGTATATATAGCAATATTCAAACTTCCGTTTTGAAAATAGAAAAAAACTCATGAATAAGGAAAAAATAATTAGGGCATCGCAGCGGGGCATATTGTGACTACTAGTGAACGAAGTACAAATTGAGAGTATAAGCTTTACCTGGTCATATCTGGATCAATATTATCAGTGATCTTTTTTTTTTAATTAAGTCACCTGTGAAGTGTACTGAAGCAAATATATATAGAGAAACCTGATGAAATCCTATATTGAACAACCAGTTTAAGGCGGCACTCTGCAAGATTTAGATGTGTAAAAAGGGCACACATTCAGTTTCAAATAGAACAAAGACAGTGAAAATCTAGATAAGTTCCAATGAGGATAAAGCTCGGATGAGGATGGATGAGGATAAATAGTTGTAGAACTGTTTTGTGAAACAGGTCATTTAACACCCACACTACAGGTGTATACAATTATGTGCAAACTGGTGCAAGTACAAGTAACTGTTAGTGATTATGCAGTTGTATGCTAATTCTGTTCATTGAATTATCACTGACAAAACAGTTATTAATAAAATACACCCAGGTACAAAATTGGTTTGGAGAATTGTTAGAGTAATGATGAACAAGGGCGCTGCTGGTCATAAACATGGATTTAGATGCGGTTCAGGTATTACTTTGATACTTCAGTTTGTTATTTTTTCAGACATAATTTATACATTAACCCTTAGCCGGCTAAGCATGACTACAATAGCCGTCCATTGTAAACCCAGATCAGCCTGCGAGTAACTCGCAAGCTGATCAGGGTTTACAATGCCCAAAACACCCCTTTGTCACATAAATGGAATGGTCTTAATTCAAAGAAGGAAAAGTCCATTATATATAAGTAGCGGGTTAAGGGTTAATATTTACATTCACATGATACCTATGAAATAGCGTTTAATTACAAATAAACTTAACTTTTCAAATAGGCGACTTTGGCCGAGTGGTTTAAGAGTCTCTGACTTGAAATCACTTTCCCCTCACTGCCGTGGGTTCGAGCCCTCGTGGTTCCAGAAATCTTTATGTGAGGAAGCTATCCATCTGGTTTGTGGAAACTCGGTGGTTCTACCCAGGTGCCCGCATGTGTACGAAAATTGTCTGGAGGGGCATCTGAGGTTTTCCTCTGTAGAGGAAGTTGGAAAGTCACCATATGTTCTTAGCTGTTGATGCGACTATACAATCCAGTTCCAGTTCAATTTGAAGTATGTCACGTATCTTATGTTAAAAATAATTTTAATATTAATATATAGTTCACTTCCATAAGGTGTAAGGCTAATATGAAATATACTATCGACAATGTAATTGACTTATTTGCCACTATTAAATATTGAGAGATGTGTACATATTCCATATTCCATACTATTTACACCTGGTGACCTGTACTCCACAACTATACTCAGCTGCAAAAGAAAGTAGCCACTGAGTTTTGTTTAGATTTAATTGTATAAAGTCTTTTTAGAATTAATTGACAAATTCCAAAATGAATATGCAATGTTTGGTACCAAAGTTTTTATCATTCCATTGCCAATCTCATGTTGTCCTTTGTTTTTCAATAGGTTGAATCATTAAGGGAATGTTGCTTGATAAAGAGGATAGGGTGTATAGTAAAACTTTCAAAGTGGCTACTTTCTTTTGCAGCTGAGTATATTTATCTTCATCCCAGCTGTAATCTCATTGGAACTTATCTAGATTTTTGATGTCTAGAATAGATTGTATTGCCTTCATTTGCAGTTTTAGTGCACTGATTTAGTTTGCCTGTCAATTTATCAATTGGACTGAAATATCCAAGAGATTTAAGCCCACAACACTAGTGGTCTGATCTGCAGTCCACCATTTAAATAAATACCGAAAAACACTTTCACTGGAGTAACAATAAACTTCACTATTTTTACTACTCCTTTGTCTTCTACTACTCTTTTTCTATTTTAAGTGCAGCCATGGCCGGGAAAGTAAAGACGCTGGGTCTAAAACTTTTTCGCTGTCATTGCAGCAGGTTCGAATCCCACTGGGAACTTGACTTGTCAAGTGAGAAAGTGTCGATTCTTACGGATGGCAGGAGGTATCGCCATCCATAGCCTAAAATATGCTGGAAAATGATGTTAATTAAACACCAAACATTAACACCATACAAATCAAATCAAATCGGAGGAAAACAGTCTAATTAAATGTCATCTTAGTCGACACCTAGTCCGGTAATCTCAAGTGTAACATTTGTATTGTACAGGAAATGAATCGACAATTTATTTAGTGTGGACTACCTAGTTATTGATATCCCATTAGATGCACAGGTATTGCCAGTCATGTATTTTGAATCAATTTGGAGACCATGACGAAATACCAAATACGAAAAGAAGTTTTAAAAAAAAACACATAAAAAGGAAGATTTTAAGCGTTTTTGTGAAATTTAGCATTTTTACAAATTAACTTTTCTTGCTCAGAAGTTTTCCAGTTCTAACGACTCGGGCCTTTTTATAATTCCCCAAAATCACACAACATTACTGATTCCCGACAAAATGTCAAATACATTAAAGATGTTATTTCATTTCTGTTACAAGTTTTCAGTTCTTGGCAAAGCTGTGCATCAAAATAATGTTTATGCTAAGTGGGGAAATGTTTTAAATGTTGCCAAATAGATATAAATAGGAAGGGGAAGACAAGTATTTCTGCAGACATTGATTAATACGAAAGAATTTAATAGTCTTGCTTCTGAATCAGGCATTCAGACTATTTTTAGTCTTGCTTCTGGATCAGGCATTCAGACTATTTTTAGTCTTGCTTCTGGATCAGGCATTCAGACTATTTTTAGTCTTGCTTCTGGATCAGGCATTCAGACTATTTTTAGTCTTGCTTCTGGATCAGGCATTCAGACTATTTTTAGTCTTGCTTCTGGATCAGGCATTCAGACTATTTTTAGTCTTGCTTCTGGATCAGGCATTCAACCTAGACCCCATAGGTTAGAATTGAATTGAATGTTGTTTAACGGCTCATCAACACAGTATAGGTTATTTAGAGCCGCCCCAGAGAGAGGGGAAGGATACATAGGAATCCGGGAACCTGTCCTACTCTTATTATGGAATAGATTCCTATGGTTCTTTAACGTGCTCGGAGGATAGACCGATACACGGGACCGCCCGGTTAATGTCCCCATCTGACGGACGAGGATAAGGTAAAGTGTCTTGCCCAAGAACACACTGACGGAACTCAGCGGCACCACGGAGGATTGAACCCGGGGCCTCCGGTTACAAATCCGCCGCGCTACCGACTGCGCCACGCCAGCCCCTCCATAGGTTAGAAATGAACAGCTTTGTTCATCTTTGTTGTATTGATGTTATTACCAACATAATGTAGGATCCTGTACAAGTTATGTTACATGTGTATAGATCCTGTACATGTTATGTTACATGTGTATAGATCCTGTACATGTTATGTTACATGTGTATATATTGCTATAACCCCGCTTCAAAGAAGTGAGGGCTATATAGGAATCACTGTCTGCCGCGTCCTGTTTCATTATTTAACTGATAATAGTTACATGGTTGCATATTTGCTTTTCATTTTTTGTATCATAAGGTTACATTCCACTAATATTTACATGAGATTCCACTAAGTTTTTAATTGTCCTGTTATTTAACAGATAATGGTTGCATAATTATGTTCTTTTTCTTTTTTTTATGATGTAAAAATACGTAATAATAACCCCATAAAGTTATACAATACTAATTTTAAGACCTCATAACACTCCACTAATTAACGTAGTTTCCTGTCCCGTCTCGTCCCGTTGCATTATTTAACAAATAATGGTTGCAGGGTTGCATATTTGCTTTTCCTTCTTGTGAAAATACATTATGTTTTTAATTATTTGTCCTGTAATTTAACAGATAATGGTTTCATATTTTTTTTTTTTTTATGATTTGAAAATACGTAATGAAAATTTCATAAAGTTACACATTTTAATACCTGATAAGGTTACACTCAACTAATTTACATTTCTTCCCGTCCTATCGCATCCCGTTGCATTATTTAACAGATAATGGTTGCACTGTTGCATATTTGCTTTTCCATTTTGGTATTCATACTTGATGAAAACCATATATGGTTACACTCCACTAATTATATAATTATAAGACTTCATAAGGTTACACTCCACTAATTTTTACTTTAGACTCCACGTATTTGAATTATTTGTCGCGTTATGTAACAGATAATCAGATGATTGTTGCATATTTTCTTTTCATTTTTCTTATTTAATATGACTGAGACGCCACATATTTTTTAATTTTTTGTAATTGAGCCTCTGCTCAGCACAAAGTTCAGAGAATTCCCGCGCATTCATATTAAGAAATTTATACCTATTCTGACTGGACACTAATCACCTTAAAATTATTTGCATTAAAAAAAGGTTGAGTGAATTTATATGAAAATACAGAATCAGTACTTTTTTTGAGATACATATTCAAACAGGTCACCAAGAGGGGTATTATTCACCTTTAGTGATAGCTCTAGTTATGACTTGCAGTGTATCAGTGAAAAGAAATATCAGTTTGACTTCTGTGTATGTGATATATATAGCATAATTTTTCAAGTATATGCGATTTATACTGCATCTCAAGGGCCACAGGCCCGAGAGAGCAGTATATTGATTGAATTGGATTTTATAGTCGCACCAACAGCTATGGTCATATGGCGACTTTCCAGCTTCCATTGGTGGAGGAAGACCCCAGGTAGCCCTCCGGGCAATTTTCGTGCACGGGCGGGCACCTGGGTAGAACCACCGACGTTCCGCAAGCCAGCTGGATAGCTTCCTCACATAAAGATTCTTAGGCCCCTGAGGGATCGAACCTACAGCGGTGAGGGGCAAGTGATTTCAAGTCAGAAACGTTAACCACTCGGCCACGGACGCCCCGAGAGAGAGCAGTATAAATCGTATACGAGAAACATATGCTATAAATGTTTTGTACCATAGCCATTTATCCAACAAAGTGCGTGTAAAATGGGGTAGACCATAGTATAAGTGCCGAATCTGTCATTTATAGCATGGCTGAAATATACCGGCAGTTATAGCACGGTTTAGGCTCAGACCTTCAGGTTTATGAAAATTATATCGTAAGCAAGAACAAATGAAAACCATTAGAGCTATGGTACAAGGTTTAGGTCTATAAGTTTGGTTGTCCTCAAATTGAAGTCGGTGATGCACGTACCTACCATTAGGTGTATTATAAAATAACTACTGCTTATAAACCATGAACACACAATATCTAGCGATAAAAAAAAAGAACTTATTGATGGCTAGTCATTAATAATTCTGGGTGAACTCAGTGTATTTCCCCTAATAGTATCGCCCGGGCTCTATGCAAAATGTCGTGGTGGCACTGTTAAAAAATTAAAAATAAAAGTTGGGGGTGCACTTCTATTAGGGGAAGCATTACTAATAGGGGAAATATGTTTATAATATGATGCAAACATTATATATATATATTTATGATATCTAGTAAGTATGATCTTTTTGAAAACCATTGATTTTAATGCTTCCTTGTGACCCAAAAGTTTCACGGACGGTTGACAATCAATTTTCAATTTGATATATATATTTATATATTTTATTATAAACTGATGAATGCCAGAAATGGATTACATTATTTTACATTTAAAAGTTATAATTTACATATACCGCGTTGTTGACATAATGGTAGAGCATCCGTCAAGCATCCTGGGTTCAATCCTCGGCCGGGTCATACCAAAGACACAGCAAAAATAGAACTTGTATCTCTCTTGCTCGATTCGGTGTCGGTATAATGTGACTGGGTGGGGTATCATGTTGTGTGTACCGCGTGTTATTACTATAAAGTTGAGCATAGAGTTCACCTCTACAAGTTGACACTGTCGTGATATGACTAAAAGATTGTTAAATGCAGGTTAAACCCCATACATATAATATACATAATCATTATAAACTGGATGAATGCTTACATGTACATTACTTGACATGTTTAGTTACAATTTACATCTATATGTTTTTTTGCTTCTGCTGTCTTCTGAGGTGGGGGATATGAATATACACTTCCTTTTGCATTTTCTTCTTTATTTGTAAATTTGTCTCTTAGTATCTCTTTTTTAGCTCTACTGGCCAAGGGCCAGCAGAGCTTATGGGATGGCGAGTTGTCCGTCTTTCGTCCGTCCGTCGTACGTCGTCCATCCGTCGTTAACTTTTGTCTCGTTAAGACGATAGGGCCTTCATTTTTCATCCGATCTTTACCAAACTTTAACAGGTTGTTAATATCAATGAAAGCTCGGACAAGTTCGAAAACCAGCCAGATCGAACCAGTTACAGCAGAGTTATGGCCTTTGATTTAGTTAAAAATGCTATATTGCTATATTTTGCCTCGTTAAGACGATAGGGCCTTCATTTTTCATCCTATCTTTACCAAACTTTACCACATTGTTAATATCAATGAAAGCTTGGACAAGTTTAAAAACCAGCCATATCGGACTAGCAACGGCGGAGTTATGACCATTGATTTAGTTAAAAATGCTATATTTTGCATCGTTAAGACGATAAGGGCTTCATTGTTCATCCGATCTTTACCAAACTTGATCAAATTGCTTATGTCGTTGAAAGCTCGAACAAGTTCGAAAACCAGCCATATCGGACCAGTAACAGCGGAGTTATGGCCCTTGATTTAGTTCACAGTGCTTTAATTTGTCTTGTTAAGGAGATAGCGGCTTCATTGTTCATCTGATCTTTACCAAACTGTATCAGATTGTTAATATCAATAAAAGCTCGGACAAATTTCGAAAAACATCCATATCGGACCAGTAACAGCGGAGTTAATGCCCTTGATTTAGTTCAAAATGCTATATTTTGCCTCGTTAAGACGATAGGCTTTCATTTTTCATCCGATCATTACCAAACTTTATCAGATTGTTAATGTGAATGAAAGCTCGGTCAAGTTCGAAAACCAGCCATATCGGACCAGTAACAGCGGAGTTATGGCCCTTGATTTTGTTAAAAATGCTATAATTTGCCTAGTCATACGATAGGGCCTTCATTTTGCATCTGATCTTTGCCAAACTTTACCAGATTTTATGACTTTCTTTTTCTTTTTGAATTTTTTTTTTGATTTTTTTTTTTTAGCTCTATGTTTGACCAGTAGGGCCAGTAACAGAGGAGTTATGGCTCTTGATTTAGTTAAAAATGCTATATTTTGCCTCGTTAGTACGGTAGGGCCTTCACTTTTCAGCTGATCTTTACCAAACTTTACCAGATTCTTTAGTTATGGCCCTTGATTTAGTCAAAAAGCTGTTTTTTGCCCAAAACTTTCGAAAAAACGTAAATGGCAGTCACTCGCTTCATTGATGTTATAAGAGCCATGTGAGCCAGTAGAGCGTCCACAGGCCCTCTTGGGCCTCTTGTTATAATTTTCAAACAAGATTTACCTCTTCTTTGGGTTACTATTTTTTTGTCAATATTATTTCCGTCTGTTAAGTCCTTCCTACATCCCCCAATTACCGTTACTTTCCGATTTTCTATCTTCAAACTATTGTTTATTGCAGCATCATGTCCACACATGGTTCAAGCCCCAACGGTGATTTCCATGGTGGGTCTACCGGCGCGTGGCAAGACCTACATATCCAAGAAACTGTCCCGATACCTCAACTGGATTGGCATCAGAACCAAAGGTATGCTATTGATATGTTATAGCGGCAAATTGTTTAACAATTTTTGTTGGATATCAGTTACGAAGCAGGCTACACAGAGTTTACAAATCACTCTCGTTGGCACTTGCTGTGGTGTGAAAACTGAAACGAAAAACGAAATAAATTGTATCTTCTTAGAATTGAAATTGCTTTGGAGAGAAGCATCCCGGTTTAGTGGGAAGGACTTGAAAATAGTTTCAAAACAAACTGAATAATTGGCATGCGGTTTCGCATTGTTTAGGCCAATAGAAAAAGCAAGTATATACATGTGAATGAAATATTCGAAAATCATGAGCAGTTCTTATGAAGAAGTAAAAACTATTGAATAACAGAGATCTGACATATTTTAAAAATGAAAATTTAGTATTTGCAGCCCTCTGAAAGTATTTAGAAATAAAAGAAAGTGCATGTGACGCTTCACATTTTTGGAAGGCTAATCTAAGAATGTACTGGAGGAATCAAATTATCTTTTAAAGGAGTGGAAAGAGCTCACATTGTACGGGTATGTGTGCTTTAGATGACCAAAATTCATTAAATATTAAGAAAGTAATGGAGCAAAAACATACCTGAATTGAGAGCTTTCTTGATCATTATTCAGGGCTTAAATTTAGCACTTTTATAAACTGTCATTTTTTGGCAATGAATAGTATGAAATGTAATGCCTTAATTATTAGGTACACGTTACTATTGTTTACTTGTACTTCAAAAGCAAAAAAGGATAAATAACAGACTCCTAGATCGGATGAAATTCTTGTGCGTGATGTTGATGTAGATTCCTGTATTGTACCCACGTTGAATTTAAAGGGACAGAGAGCAATCTTGATTTTTAGCTCTACTCTAGCAAAATATTTTTTATGCCCCCAAAGGGCGGCATATAGTAGTCGCACCATTCGTTCATCAGTCCGTACAATCGTGTCCAGTCAATAACTCCGACATTCCTGGACAGATTTTCAAATAAATTGGCACAAGCGCTCACCAAAACAAGACGACATGTCGCACACAAAATCCAGGTCCGTGGCTCCAAGGTCAAGATCACACTTAGAGGTCAAAGGTAAAAAAAGAAGCGCTTTCGTGTCGGGTTAATAACTCCCGACATTCATGGACGGATTTTCAAATAACTTGGCACAAGTGCTCACCACAACAAGACGATGTGTCGCGCGCAAAATCCAGGTCCGTGGCTCCAAGGTCAAGGTCACATATAGAGGTCAACGTTCAAAACCACTTCGGGGTCATTTGTCACTTACTGTGACATTTCTTGTTTGTGTATGCCCTTACCACATAGTGGAGAGACATATAATGTTACCTTTGGGCACACAGGCTGCCATTACGATAGTATAGAAGGATAAAGAGAAGAAGCGATAGTGTTATAGTATGTATATAGTAATGGGAAGGCCAGACTGATAATATACACTTGTTTTCCCGGATTTGTTTAAATACCTTGTTATTATTCCTTGCGTAAATTTCACTCAGAGATCGTGTCAAGAATTATCATTTATAGTTTTTGCAACATTACCTTACCTAAATATGCCATACCGACTAGAAAATTCTTCAGGAAATTGGCAGATTGTATGAAGATTTACTTAGAACGCAGAATGATGTCACAGTATGAGTACACTCAGTACTTGTTCAAGCAACCGAAACGAAGTATAGTTGAGCTTTGTTTTATATTGTTGTTGCAAGCTATTACAATTTATAAAACAATAGGAAGTGATTCACTACTTTTTTATGTGTGTAAATCTTTATACAATCTGCGAATTTCAATAATTGATGAAAAATGTCCTAGTCGATATGGCATATTTAGAGTTTGCGACATGGACACTGTCTTCTTGGAAAATCATAGCTGTCAATCCAAATTACAAAATAAAAGTAGCTGCAAATAATTATGGTCAGCTAACCAAAGCAAGTGGGTAAATCACCCAGCTACTGGCTAATAAGGAAAGCATTGCTTACTCCTACTGCTTTGGCCGTTTGAAGGGGATGTTGTCATGGCAATTCTATATAATGCAATCCTGGGCTTTTTCCAGGTATTTTGGGGGAAACGACCCTCGTAAATTTGGGAAATTTCTATTGTAAAAATGACCAAATCGTGATTTTTTTCATTGATAAAATTGAGAAATATTTACGTCAACATTTTGTAAGTTAGGGCGAGGTAAAAGCCTACAAGGTATAATTAGACATTTTCGGAGTATGCCGATGCCGAGTACTTTGATAACATATTAGGTGTCATATTAGGTGTCGTCTCGAAACATTGTATATTCATATAGTCGAATAAACGATAAATATTTTTTTTATTTTTTATTTTACTCAAAATATTATAAATTTTCCATAGGAAAACATTTTCAGCAATATTTACCGTACTGGTTTGTAGGCTTACGCCTAGAAATGGTATCTGTAAGACGAAACAGTTAAACAAACGTTTCTTCCTTCATGTATATTTATGTCATTTCCAAACAGCTGATTGAAGTATTCAGTATCATTTGGAAGGGGCATGGCAACAATTACCGAATTTCTCATACATGTGTTCATCTCACCTGGTGTTCTGACCGCAGATCAAGACCAGCCAGATGAGCAGCAGATCCATTGTCTGGCAGGAAGAGATCAACCACCAGAGCCACATAGATGCAAGCGTCGTTTATGTCATATCATGAGGGCAAATCATGAACTGAATAATAATTTACCCAACCTAAATTAATGACATTTGGGGATTAGCTGTAGTGATGATGTAGTTCCGTGCTGTATCTTTGCTTTGATACTTATGTGGAATAAACAAATTCTACATAATAAATGTCATTTTTATATAAACAAATGCAATCTGAATGAGTCTGAAAATAATATGTGGTCTTAATGAAAACAGGTTTTGAGATGGTCCCCTAGTTTGTTTCTAAGTATGTACTTGGCATCGGCATCGGCATTGACATTATCCGAAAATGTCTGTTACATCAATAGCATACCACTTATATTGATTAGTAAGTAACATAAGGGATGTAACAGTACAACATACATGTAAAAAAACAAAAACAAAGTCCTTTCTGGAAAAAAAAGTACTTTGCATTGGGAACAGGTCCGTTTTTTGGCCCTGTGAGGCACCTAGGAAAAGCCCTGCAATGCTCCGGGCATGTAGATTGGGTAGATATGATAGTCCTCGATTTCTAAAATTTCTGGCCTTCTTTAGGGGGTCTCTGTAAACCTGATCAGTGTGTTGGTGATCAGTCTTGTTAAACAAGAATTTAATTCATCACCGTGGGACGTTTGAAATGGCATAATGGTATGGGCATATTGGCATGGGGCATTTAAAATGGCATGTCTTGACCTTAAAAAAATAAGGCAATATCAGTCTAATGTAACGCCTTGTTATTTCTAGCCTTCAATGTTGGAGATTATAGGAGGGCAGCAACTAAGTTAACCAGTCATGATTTCTTTAGACAAGACAACCTGGCCGCAGAGAATCTTAGAACGTGAGTAACGAAATAGGTCTCTACATCATAGACTTGGCCATGGTCGAGAAATTGTAGACTTGGTCAAGTCTCTGATAGGTCAAGGCATTAGAATTCTACATCATAGACTTGGCCATGTCTCTGGTGATTGAGGAATCGTAGACTGTGCCATGTCTCTGATAGTAGAGAAAGTGTTGACCGGGCCATGTCACCGACAGTCGAGGATATAGACTCGAAATACTTGATAGTTACTTCCTTGGAAAGAGATGAAAGTATTTTGAGGAGAATTCCCGAACGACCACTAATGTGTTAGAGAATAATCATGGTTTGTTGTTGCTGAAAACAAATAATATTTATATCTAAATTGGGAGCAAATAATTTTTGTCTCGCCTTTTCGAAGAAAAAAAAGAGACATAGGTGTTGTTTTTCCGGCGGCAGCGGTGAAGGCAAAGGCGTCAACATTCAAGTTTAGGTCATTTTCTCACAAACTGTATGCACTAGACCTTTCAAACTTTGCTTATAGTTGTATCTTGGGTGGTACATCGCAACGTGACAAAGCAAATGTGGAAATGACCTTGACCTTCTAAACAAAGGCAGATAACTTAATAATTTTTACTTTCACCTTTTGCGTTAAGGTCACTTTTTCACAAACTGTATGCACTATATCTTTCAAACTTTGCTTATAGTTGTATCGTGGGTGGTACATTGCAATGTGACAAAGCAAATGTGGAAGTGACCTTGACCATCCAAGCAAAGGGCAGAAAACTTAATAATATTTACATTCAACTTTTGCGTTTAGGTAAATTTCTCACAAACTGTATGCACTAGACCTTTCAAACTTTGCTTATAGTTGTATCTTGGGTGGTACATTACAACTTGACAAAGCGAATGTGGAAGTGACTTTGGCCCTCCAAGCAAAGGGCAGGTAACTTAATAATTCTTACCTTCAACTTTTGCGTTTAGGTCATTTTTTCACAAACCGTATGCACTAGACCTTTCAAACTTTGCTTATAGTTGTATCTTGAGTGATACATTACATAGTGGCAAAGCAAATGTGGATGTGACCTTGACCCTCCAAGTAAGGGGCAAATAACTTATCAATTTTACCTTCAACATTTGCGTTTAGGTCACTTTTTCACAAACTTTATGCATTAGACCTTTCAAACTTCGCTTATAGTTGTTTCTTGGGTAGTACATCACAACGTGACAAAAAGCAAATGTGGATGTGACCTTCACCCTCCAAGCAAAGCGCAGATAACTTTAATTGTTACATTTACATCACTTTCCCATGAACTATAATTATGCACTAGATGCTTTAAACCTAGTTTATAGCTTAATCTTTGGAAGACAAAACATTCTATCTTGACATAGTTGTGGTTTGGGCAGCGCATCTTTTTGGACACTCGGATTTCCAATCTCTCCCCGAGGCCATTACATTGACCTCTGTCAATGTCTAAGAAAGTAGTCTGCGATCACATGATAATTTGTCACATGACATAGCTAAAATATAAAAATAGCAACAGAATTTCAACACCGTGATACCACCAACTATTGGCCGTTGATCGACATGTAAACAATCGAAATAAACACAACATTTTGATATATAGTATAGGTTAGTACTTTAATTTAAGTAGGTTGTTAAGATCTATGTAATATTGGAAAGCGCTGGTAAGCAAATCGCTGTACTGTTACGCTATGGGGACAATTTGGTGGTGCCTATTTTAAAGTTTTGACGGCAGAGTGATATGACAAAGTACAAACCTTTATTCTACCGCAATATAATCCTGAGCATAATTTACTGTATATTTAAAACGTTCAAGCCGAAAATTGTTTTGTTTATAATATAAGCATTTCATATGAAGTTAATTCAGAAAAATATTAGTGTCATCAAGCAATTTTGCATTTCCACCGTTTATCATCGTTTGCCAAGATTCTTGGTATTTGGAGAGACGTTGACAGAGATATATGTGTATGCAAGGAACGACAACTCTGGGGAGAGATTGACGGACTTCATCTATGACCTTGACCTACTTTTTGGGATTGATATTATTATTTATTTTTTTTTATTTTCTTTTTATTTTTTAATCAGGTTGATAGAATGGCATTTTGTTTTTAAACAAATGCACTTAAATGTCATATCAGCAAACTGTAAACTCTATTGTTTTTAGTTATTAAAATATTTACAAGCTTTCATTTAAACATCATTTATCTTTTATTTTTAAGTTCCGCCCCCGTTAGGCGAGACATGTGAATCCGCGGATTTCTTGTTATACGAAATACCTGCTGCAAGCTATAAACAATACTTGCTCTATTCTCTTCTCACATATTTATTTTTACATTAATATGGGAGCTCCAAGGCTGATACCCCTGAAAAGAGAAGTGTATATATTATACGCTTTATATATATTCTGGTGGCGGAATATATACACAATTACTTTCAGAACTGGATTGTGTTAATTTTATTTGTTTTTATGTAATAACAAACTGGGATGAAGTTTAATATATTACAAGACCTTTATCATGCTATTTTTACAGCTTTCAATGTGGGCGAATATAGGAGAGCAGCTACAGACAAGTATAGATGTCATGATTTTTTTGATATGGCCAATGCAGAGGCTGTAGCTATTCGACAGTAAGTGAAGAAGAAATGTTGGTGGGGAAAAGCATTATATATTTTTTTAATCTTTTTTGTTAATTATCCTCAACTTAACGTTTTCGGGTGGTGGGCTGAGAGTGGGGGTCATGGGGTGAGGAAGGCTGTAGCTATCGACAGTAAGTGAACAAGAAATGTTGGGGGAAAAGCAGTTTTTGTTTAGTTACCTTTCTTGTTAATTATCACCCACTTAACAAGGTTTTCAGATAGAGGTGGGGTGTGGGGCATGGGTATACCAATCAGGTCAGCCTTTAAATTTGCCTTAAAGTTTTTTAAAATGGTCAACAAGGTTTTTTTCCATTAAAAAAATGCAGTGGTCGGGTATATCAACGATATAATAGTAATAACCAATAAAACAATTTTATTTGGTCTTATATGGGTTCAACATTCGAAACAATCAGGCATTGCAACATGAATTATATTTGTACTCATTGAGACGATGTAAAACACATCAGATCACGTTGGGCACTGTGTTTAATGTTGATTAAACACAATTTTCTCAATCACTTTCAACCACATTTTGTATCATTATTTCTCAGATCTCTGATCTGTCATTTTCATTTCATGAACTCTAACATCACACAATTAGGTATCGTTATTTAGTCTTAGAATAGATAAGTAGCCGTTAATTACCTTCTACATGTTTGAACCCACTTGGTTGCTTCTTTAAGTTTATTGTTGTTAAATTGTTGCTTCTTGGTACCTTTGTTGTTAATTTTGACAGTTGGCTGTCCTGATTATCTATTGGTCAGCGATGGTCATTTGTAATTGTATCCAATCTGTTAAAATTGCTCCATACCAAAGTTACTGGTGGATTGTTATGTAATAACTGTCCGAATATTACATAGACGATACTGTCCCACTAGTAGTTACTAGTGTTGTATTACATAGCCACCCCTGAAATTTAATCGAGGCAAATACCTTTCTTCGGAAGTCCGGTGGCATGCCCCACTCCTCCTTCCACCCACCCATCCCACATTCCAGATTTGTTTAGTTTGTACATGCTTATTGTTACATTTTAGTGCACGATTTATAGTTTTAAGCAAGACAAAAAAATAATAATCTTGGTTATTTAGCGATATTGAAGTTGTTTATTTGTAAAGTATGTACATTTCCAAACTTCCACTGAGGCAACTTCCTCAGTGTGCCTCAGCATAACTATGGGCCTTACAGGCGCGTAGCCAGGCATACGCCCGTACGCCCGGGCGTACGCCTCTTGGAAAAAAAAAGAGAAAACATAGTGCCCCAAAAATGCAATAAAAACTGAAGCCTGACTAGGGTGAGACCAATCATTAAAAATTTAATAACATATAAATATCAAAGTTATCAAAACAGATGCCATAAAATGGAAATTTCAATCTAAGATATTCATTTTTCGCAACTATATAATTTATTTATCAATCAATAAAAGCCATCACTTTCAGCCCAAAATCGTCGAAAGCAACGTGCGGACGCTTAGGGCTTCCGACGGGCTTCGCCCCCCGGACCCACCACCAACCGCCTCTTTGACCCCAATATACGGGCGTATCCTCCAAAACGGTCTAGCTACGCCTCTGCCTTATTACGCAAAGTGTAACAATTAGTGGGAAACACAGTTTACATGTCTGAGTTTTCCTGGTAAAGTATTGAACTGAAAGAAATATTTTAAGTTTAACATCTTTGGCAAGGTGTTAGGACATTGTGATAATTTATTGTATTGGATATATCCTGACTAGCAGAGAAATTCAAGGGTAAGGGCAAGATTAAGGACTTGGTTCCAGTAAAATCCCAGTCTTTTATTTTTATGTTTAACTATTTGGAAATGGGATGTATTATAGTATAGGGTAATTGTTCATACAACCGTAAACGATTACTTATTCCATACGTAATTACGAAAGTCTAACACCCAACCATTTGGTGGGAGGATCTTATTGCTTTTGGGGTCAGTTGGCCAAAGGTCAAGGTTGCCATGACCTCACATGGACATAGCACACACAGCGCAATAATTCTGGAAGTATAAATACTCATGCTTATATGAACCATCATAGGTCATTTGCCCTTATTGTTCTTTTGGTCATTGGATCAAAGGTCAAGGTCACCATGATGAACACTTGACTCTCGAGGTATAACACCCAGAAACTTTGTGGATACATTGCCCTTGGCGAAAGACAACCTTATTGATTTTGAGATCAGTAGGTCAAACATCAAGATCACATTGACCTTTACAATGAATCAGTCTTGAAAAACAGTTTCCATACTGTAGCTTATAAACTATAACACCTAAAATACCTTGGTAAAACAACTCCAGTTTATTTTGGGGTTAGTGGGTCAATGATCAAGGTAAAAAGGACTCGAAATGTTGAGCTTTTTTTCCCTGTCTTATAGTATGTCTAAAATAACTCAAGAAGAAATTAAAACTTTTCTCAGTCATAGCTAGCACTCTCGAAATTAATTTTCCCTATCATCTACATATCTGCCACTGATAAGGTCGGTCCTTATACGGGTATTCGTTACACTGACATACCTTTAATCTACGTTTTGTAAGGTCCATCAGGGGCCATTCGTCAGTCTCTCTGACATTTCTTGTTTATTTCAAGGTTTCAGTGGAATAACATATCGGAGAGTAACTTACCTTTTTCTTTACATAATTGTTCGCATTTTGACGGGCATATGGTGTACCGTTTGCAGTGCTCTTGTTCAAACTGCATAGACAAATGTTCCCCTCATTGTTTTTGAGGTGGCATAATGTGGCCCAAGCGATAAAACATACCAATCCATGATTATTAATTATATAAAATGGATAAATAAACCTCGTGATCTTCACTATTCATTTTTAACTGTAATATTTAACGTTAATTGTCACTTACTGGTCATCATGTGCAGAATTTAATAGCAAATATTAGCCATGTCAACAGTCTTACAGTGCGATATTTCTTTTCATTGTTAGGGAAGCAAAACAGTATCATTCATGGTCGTGACTAACATACGCTTTGAAATTTAACAATCTTTAACCTAAAAATGAAGTGGCTTTTGCATAAAAAGTTATCAAGCATTTTTAATAGTCTAAATACTTGTCTGGGCTGCTTTTCTTGTAGTTCGCTGTACACAGGGTTTGGCATACAAATCGTGGAGTTCAAGCCAATTCCTAAACAATTTAGAAATATTTAATATTTAATTGTTATTTATCTTACCTGAGTTATGTTTAATTACTAACACAACTTATTTAGATTTGATTAGTTTTGCTTTGCTTATACCCAAATGCTTTCAAATGACTGAGGTTACAAGGTAGAATGAAAATCTTACACAATTTGAAAATCTGAGGATTCTGTATACAAGCTTTTTTTTTTTTTTTAAAAAGTCGCTGTTCTGAAGAAAGCAAATGATATAACTGTTACTTAGAAAACCCTGCTGAAACTCTGATTGCATGATGTACTTTGGCAAATTAATGATTATTTTCTTTGATGGGCAATTTTAACCCACACAATTCCTGATGTGACTCCATCTGTTTGTTTGTGGCTTGTCTTTTCCTGGTTTGCATAGTCAAATCTATATTTGTCCCCTTCTAGTAAACGGTCTTTATTATAATACTGTGGTGCAACATCGGAAACTTCCTCTGTCAAAAATGATCTTAAAAGAATTTTAAAAAAGACAAGAAAGAACTTAAACTTCCAAATAATGGATACTTTACATATGAGCCGAAACACGCGAAAACGTTTAAACGACAACGTCATAAAGTAACAATTTATGACGTCGGCCGGTAATCAATTAATTACTAATCATTTCTCGTCACTTCCGTGTTTTACCTTATTATTATATCATAGTGAATATGTTTTCTTAATATAAATAGTTGATGCTATAGAAAATGGTAATTGTTTATGTTTTTTGTTGTTATTGAATCAACAACGTCGTCCAAGACGCCGACGTCAACGTCGAAATTAATGGTTAATACAATCTTTAATTTTCAAATTGAGATAAAATCATTTTTAATTACGATATCAACATAAAATAAAGATATTTTTAAAGGAAAATCAACGTGTTTCATAAACATAAAAAAATATAAAATGTCAAAATTTTGTCTGAAGGGTCGTTTTCGCGTGTTTCGGCTCATATCTTTACGCCATGTGTAAGCCAACTACCACTTTAATAGGTGTACATTGTATAACGTTAAATACATTAGTTGTGAAAACTAAAGTTAAATTGCCCTGGCAAAGATATTTGTTACTAAATTCCTTACCTCTATTTTAAATTTTAAATGTGTTAAAAGGGCATGGAAGCATTGTGGAAAAGTCTTTTATTATTTTAATACAAATGGAAACACCTTAAATAATATGCTTCAGTTTCATTTGATATGTGCACATGCATGGAATTAAGCCCCATGTTAACTTCGGTTTAACAGTTTCGTTTGATATGTGCACATGCATGGAATTAAGCCCCATGTTAACTTCGGTTTAACAGTTTCATTTGATATGTGCACATGCATGGAATTAAGCCCCATGTTAACTTTGGTTTAACAGTTTCATTTGATATGTGCACATGCATGGAATTAAGCCCCATGTTAACTTTGGTTTAACAGTTTCATTTGATATGTGCACATGCATGGAATTAAGCCCCATGTTAACTTCGGTTTAACAGTTTCATTTGATATGTGCACATGCATAGAATTAAGCCCCATGTTAACTTTGGTTTAACAGTTTCATTTGATATGTGCACATGCATGGAATTAAGCCCCATGTTAACTTTGGTTTAACAGTTTCATTTGATATGTGCACATGCATGGAATTAAGCCCCATGTTAACTTCGGTTTAACAGTTTCATTTGATATGTGCACATGCATTGAATTAAGCCCCATGTTAACTTCGGTTTAACAGTTTCATTTGATATGTGCACATGCATGGAATTAAGCCCCATGTTAACTTTGGTTTAACAGTTTCATTTGATATGTGCACATGCATGGAATTAAGCCCCATGTTAACTTTGGTTTAACAGTTTCATTTGATATGTGCACATGCATGGAATTAAGTCCCATGTTAACTTTGGTTTAACAGTTTCATTTGATATGTGCACATGCATGGAATTAAGCCCCATGTTAACTTCGGTTTAATTATTGTTTATGAACATGTTTGGTCTGAAATACTGATTAAAGAATTATTAAAATCGGATGATCAACAAAAAAGATATGACCATTTGAAAGTTGTTATAAAACATATATGGGAGCCGCCATATTTAGAACTATGACATCATAGTACCAAATTACCATATATGGAACATTATATATATATCATTTAAAGCAAAGAAAATCACTTGTCAATGAATGCAAAATCCTTTACTGGTCATATAAAGCATTATTGTCATTAAGTATACATATTTTTCATATAATTGCTGTCATTTGTTCCTATAGATCAGTAATTTTTCATAGTTAAAAATATTCCATATATGGTCATTTAGAACTGTGATGTCATAGCTCTCAAAATGGCGGCTTCCATATCCGTTTCAACAGATCCTTCAAATGATCATATCTTCTTTGTTTATCATCCGATTTTGATAATTCTTTCACCCTTGTTCAAGTTTTTCAGAACTCCCAATAACAATAAAGATGTTTGGCTGTGTCGCTAGATTCCCTTTAATGATTTTTATAAATATTTACAATAATTATATTGTTTGAATTTAAACTCCATATATTGGATATACTAATATTTGGTTTAATGCACTTCACTTTGTGTTTGATATAATGATATTGAAGAGGGTGGGATGGTCTAATGAAAGCATGTTTGCCTCGTAACCGAAAGATTGCGGGTTCAAGACAAACATTGCACTTTGGCTGTGTGCCGTTTAACAGCAATCGTGTTATTCCCACTTGTTTGTGTGTGTTGCGTTATTATTTGTGTCCCCCGTCTGTCTGTCACAAATGTTGTCGCCGCTACTCCTAAACCGCTTGTTGGATTTTCGCCAAAACTTCACAGGAATCATCAGTATAATGTCTAGTTGTGCATATTGCGAATGTGTTCCGGTTTGACGATTTTTGACAGACTTATGGCTGTTGACATTTTCACTTCAAATTTGTTGTCGCCGCTTCTTCTCCTAAAACGCATGTTGGATTTCGCCGAAAATTTACAGGAAGCATCAGTATATTGTCTTTTGTACATATCACGTTTGTGTTCAGGTTTGATGATTTTTTACGGAGTTATGGCCCTTTGACATTTTCACTTTAAATTTGTTGTTGCCCCTACTCAACAGCTTGTTGGATTTTGACGAAACTTGGCAGGAACCATTGGTATGATGTCTAGTTCTGCATATTTTGTTTGTGTTCCGGTTCGATGATTTTTTGACAGAGTTATTGCCTTTTGATATCTTAACTTAAAATTTGTTGTTGCCACTACTCCTCCTAGACCGCTTTTTGGATATCGACGAAACCTGGCAGGAAGCATTGGCATGATGTCTAGTTATGCATATGGCTTTCGTGTTCCGGTTTGATGATTTTTATGGAGTTATGGCCCTTTGACATTTTGACTTTAAATTTGTTATCGCTGCTACTCCTACTAAACCAAGGGGCATCCGTGGCCGAGTGGTTAACGTCTCTGACTTGAAATCACTACCCCATCACCGCTGTAGGTTCGATCTCTCAGGGGCCTAGGAATCTTTATGTGAGGAAGCTATCCAGCTGGCTTGCGGAACGTTGGTGTTCTACCCAGGTGCCCGCCCGTGCACGAAAATTGCCCGGAGGGGCACCTGGGGTCTTCCTCCACCAATGGAAGCTGAAAAGTCGCCATATGACCTTAGCTGTTGGTGCGACTATAAAATCCAATTCAGTCAACCTACTAAACCACTTGTTGGGTTTCAGCGATCTTGGCAGGAGGCATCGGTATGCATATCACATTTGTGTTCCGGTTCGATGATTTTTGACGGATTTATGGCTCTTTGACATTTTCACTTTAAATTTGTTGTCACCACTACTTCTCCTAAACCGCTTGTTGGATTTCAATGAATCTTGGCAGGAAGCATGATGTCTAGTTGTACATACCGCGTTTGTGTTCTGGTTTATGGGTTTTGACGGATTTATGGCTCTTTGACATTTTCATTTTAAAATTTGTTGTCACCGCTTCTTCTCCTAAACCGCTTGTTGGATTTCGACGGAACTTGGCAGGAAGCATCGGTATGATGCCTAGTTATGCATATCCTATGTGCATTTCAGTTTAATAATTTGTGACGGAGTTATGGCCCTTTGACATTTTAACTTCAAATTTATTGTCGCCGCTACTCTTCCTAAACCACATATTGGATTGAAATTAATATGTCCCTACCACAACCAGGTCAAATCGGTAATGTTATCCAAAAATATTCCCTATCCACTTTCAAAGATATCTTAAAAAAGGTTGCGCCTTATTCACTATCAAACTTATTTTAACTTGGTTGTACAGTGGGGGGAGATCTGTTTTTCTAAAAAAAAAGAACTGTAGTTCCCACTTGTCTGTGTGTGTTTAGTTATTCTCACTTGTCTGTGTGTGTTTAGTTATTCTCACTTGTCTGTGTGTGTTTAGTTATTCTCACTTGTCTGTGTGTGTTGTGTAATTCCCACTTGTCTGTGTGTGTTTAGTTATTCTCACTTGTCTGTGTTTGTTGTGTTATTCCCACTTGTCTGTGTGTGTTCTATTATTCCCACTTATCTGTGTGTGTTGTGTTATTCCCACTTGTCTGTGTGTGTTGTATAAAACCCACTTGTCAGATGTCTGTATGTGTTGTATTATTTCCACTTGTCTGTGTGTGTTGTATTATTTCCACTTGTCTGTGTGTGTTGTGTAATTCCCACTTGTCTGTGTGTGTTGTATTATTCCCACTTGTCTGTGTGTGTTGTGTAATTCCCACTTGTCTGTGTGTGTTGTGTTATTCCCACTTGTCTATGTGTGTTGTATAATTCCCACTTGTCAGATGTCTGTATGTGTTTTATTATTACCACTTGTCTGTGTGTGTTGCATTATTTCCACTTGTCTGTGTGTGTTGTGTAATTCCCACTTGTCTGTGTGTGTTGTATTATTCCCACTTGTCTGTGTGTGTTGTGTAATTCCCACTTGTCTGTGTGTGTTGTGTTATTCCCACTTGTCTATGTGTGTTGTATAATTCCCACTTGTCAGATGTCTGTGTGTGTTGTATTATTTCCACTTGTCTGTGTGTGTTGTGTAATTCCCACTTGTCTCTGTGTGTTGTATTATTTCCACTTGTCTGTGGGTGTTGTCTAATTCTCACTTGTCTATGTGTGTTGTCTAATTCCCACTTGTCTGTGTGTGTTGTGTAATTCCCACTTGTTTGTGTGTGTTGTATTATTCCCATTTGTCTGTGTGTGTTGTGTTATTCCCACTTGTCTGTGTGTGTTGTGTAATTCCCACTTGTCTGTGTGTGTTGTGTTATTCCCACTTGTCTATGTGTGTTGTATAATTCCCACTTGTCAGATGTCTGTGTGTGTTGTATTATTTCCACCTGTCTGTGTGTGTTGTGTAATTCCCACTTGTCTCTGTGTGTTGTATTATTTCCACTTGTCTGTGTGTGTTGTCTAATTCCCACTTGTCTGTGTGTGTTGTCTAATTCCCACTTGTCTGTGTGTGTTGTGTAATTCCCACTTGTTTGTGTGTGTTGTATTATTCCCATTTGTCTGTGTGTGTTGTGTTATTCCCACTTGTCTGTGTGTGTTGTATAATTCCCACTTGTCTGTGTGTGTTGTGTTATTCCCACTTGTCTGCATGTGTTGTGTTATTTCCACTTGTCTGTGTGTGTTGTGTTATTCCCACTTGTCAGATGTCTGTGTGTGTTGTATTATTTCCACTTGTCTGTGTATGTTGTGTAATTCCCACTTGTCCATGTGTTGTGTAATTCCCACTTGTCTGTATGTGTTGTGTTATTCTCACTTCTCTGTGTGTGTTGTATTATTTCCACTTGTCTGTGTGTGTTGTGTAATTTCCACTTGTCTGTGTGTGTTGTATAATTCCCACTTGTCTGTGTGTGTTGTGTAATTCCAACTTGTCCGTGTTTTGTGTAATTCCCACTTGTCTGTATGTGTTGTGTTATTCCCACTTGTCTGTGTGTGTTGTATTATTTCCACTTGTATGTGTGTGTTGTGAAATTCCCACTTGTCTGTGTGTGTTGTGTTATTCCTACTTGTCAGATGTATGTGTGTGTTGTATTATTTCCACTTGTCTGTGTGTGTTATGTAATTCCCACTTGTCTGTGTGTGTTGTGTTATTACCACTTGTCAGATGTATGTGTGTGTTGTATTATTTCCACTTGTCTGTGTGTGTTGTGTAATTCCCACTTGTCTGTGTGTGTTGTGTAATTCCCACTTGTCTGTGTGTGTTGTGTAATTCCCACTTGTCTGTGTGTGTTGTGTAATTCCCACTTGTCTATGTGTGTTGTGTTATTCCCACTTGTGAGATGTATGTGTGTGTTGTGTAATTCCCACTTGTCTGTGTGTGTTGGGTTATTCCCACTTGTCTGTGTGTGTTGTATAATTCCCATGTGTATGTGTGTGTTGTATTATGCCCATGTGTATGTGTGTGTTGTATTATTCCCACTTGTCTGTGTGTGTTGTGTAATTCCCACTTGTCTGTGTGTGTTGTGTAATTCCCACTTGTCTGTGTGTGTTGTATTAGTCTCACTTGTCTGTGTGTGTTGTATTATTCTCACTTGTCTGTGTGTGTTGTATTATATCCACTTGTCTGTGTGTGTTGTGTTATTCTCACTTGTCTGTGTGTGTTGTATTATTCCCACTTGTCTGTGTGTGTTGTGTTATTCCCACTTGTCTGTGTGTGTGTTGTGTCCCACTTGTCTGTGTGTGTTGTGTTATTTCCATTTGTCTTTATGTGTTGTGTAATTCCCACTTGTCTATGTGTGTTGTGTTATTCCCACTTGTCAGATGTATGTGTGTGTTGTGAAATTCCACTTGTCTGTGTCTGTAGTGTAATTCCCACTTGTCTGTGTGTGTTGTGTAATTCCCACTTGTCTGTGTGTGTTGTATTATTCTCATTTGTCTGTGTGTGTTGTGTTATCCCACTTGTCTCTGTGTGTTGTGTAATTCCCACTTGTCTGTGTGTGTTGTATTATTCTCACTTGTCTGTGTGTGTTCTATTATTCCCACTTGTCTGTGTGTGTTGTGTTATTCCCACTTGTCTGTGTGTGTTGTGTAATTCCCACTTGTCTGTGTGTGTTGTGTTATTCTCACTTGTCTGTGTGTGTTGTGTTAATCCCACTTGTCTGTGTGTGTTGTGTTATTCCCACTTGTCTGTGTGTGTTGTGTTATTCCCACGTGTCTGTGTGTGTTGTGTAACTCCCACTTGTCTGTGTGTGTTGTATTATTCCCACTTCTATGTGTGTTGTGTAATTCCCACTTGTCTGTGTGTGTTGTATTATTTCCACTTGTCTGTGTGTGTTGTGTAATTCCTACTTGTCACTGTGTGTGTTGTGTAATTCCCACTTGTCACTGTGTGTTGTATTATTCCCACTTGTCTGTGTGTGTTGTGTAATTCCCACTTGTCTGTGTGTGTTGTATTATTCCCACTTGTCTGTGTGTGTTGTATTATTCCCACTTGTCTGTGTGTGTTGTGTAATTCCCACTTGTCTGTGTGTGTTGTATTATTCCCACTTGTCTGTGTGTGTTGTGTAATTCCCACCACTTGTCTGTGTGTGTTGTGTTATTCCCACTTGTCTGTGTGTGTTGTATTATTCCAACTTGTCTATGTGTATTGTGTAATTCCCACGTGTCCTTGTGTGTTGTGTAATTCCCACTTGTCTGTGTGTATTGTATTATTCCCACTTGTCTGTGTGTGTTGTGTTATTCCCATTTGTCTATGTGTGTTGTGTAATTCCCACTTGTCTGTGTGTGTTGTATTATTCCCACCACTTGTCTGTGTGTTGTGTTATTCCCACTTGTCTGTGTGTGTTGTATTATTCCCACTTGTCTATGTGTATTGTGTAATTCGCACTTGTCTGTTTGTGTTGTGTAATTCCCACTTGTCTGTGTATGTTGTGTAATTCCCACTTGTCTGTGTATGTTGTGTAATTCCCACTTGTCTGTGTGTATTGTATTATTCCCACTTGTCTGTGTATGTTGTGTTATTCCCACGTGTCTGTGTGTGTGTGAACCATTGTCTGTTATTAATATTGTGTATTACAGTAAGTGTGCGCTGATGGCCGTAGATGATGCATGTCAATTCCTAAAGACTGGGGGAGGAGAAGTGGCAGTAAGTATAAAACCATGTTAATAGTTTGTTCTATGAAATCTAACCTACACCGACTATAACTGTTCAGTTATACAAATAATAACCATATTGTGTGTTACCTTTTCAAAGAAAAAACAATACAATTTTCATAAGGATCACTTTGTCCATTGTGTTGCATGGTTGTCGTCCGTTGCAATAGTCTGGTTATGTTATTAATATGCATATATATATATATATATAGGTCAAGGTCAAATTCTGGTTCAAAGGACATTCTTTGGTCACAAAAACTTAACATAATTATATTGTGTATAACAACTTAGAAGGGAAAACCTTATTGCTTTTGTGTTCAGTAGGTCAAAGGCCAAGGTCGCCATGACCTCATAAGGAAATATGCATTTCAAACAATAACTTCAAAAGCTTAACACCCACCATCATGAAACTTCATAGTTTTGTTTGTTTGTATGGTGTTTTACGTCATTTTCAACACGTAAGGTTATATATGATGGTCGATTTTTCGTGGTGGAGGCAGACCACCAACTTTTCCTGGAAACTTCATAGCTTCATAGGTACATTACCCTTGGTGAAAGGAGGAACCCTGTTGTTTTTGGGGTCAGTAGGTCAAAGGTCAATGTCACCATGACATCCTATCAAAGCATTCAGCACCATTAATCCGGAAATTTATCACCCAGGCCCCTGAAATATCTTTTTGCATTTTCCTTAGTGGATGAGCAATCCTATCACTTTTGGGGTCAGAAGGTCAAAGATCAAGGTTGCTATGACCTCATAGGCATAGTATTTGGCAGGATAACTAAGGAATTATAACACTATCATGGCTTATGATCTTCGATACTTTGCCCTAGGTAAAAGGTTAAACCCTCTTCCTTTTGGGGTTAGTAGGTCAAACATCAAGGTCACATTGACCTGAAAAACACTTTATCCATACTTCCACTCAATTACTTAACCTTCTACATAATAATTCCCCTTTTGACAGCAAATACCATTTGTTTTGCTCTTGTGACAATAGCCACATAAATACACCTATATATAAAAGTTAAGGTCACAGTTTTAGTTCAAAATCTTTTTAGCTCGACTTTTCAAAAGGAAAAAAAAGAGCTATTGTCATCACTTGACCGTCGTTGTCATTGTTGTCTTCGTCGTCGTTGTCTTCTGCGTCCCCTGGTTAAAGTTTGTATGTAAGCTTGTATCTCCCAAACCACTATACACATTGGATTGAAACTTCACGCATGTATTCGGCATCATCAGATGACACCACAGAGTCAGGTGACGTAAATCCTGCTTTTATTTTGACAGAATTATGGGCCTTTTCATACTTAGAAAACTTGGTTAAAGTTTGTATGCAAGCTTGTATCGCACAAAGAACTTAACGTAATAGATTAAAACTTCACACATGCATTGGGCATCGTAACATAACACTACAGAGCCAGGTTCTATAACTCTTGCATCTATTTAAACAAAATTATGGCTCCTCTTGTACTTAAAAAATTTGGTTCAAGTTTGTATGTAAATTTGTATCTCGCAAAGTACTTTACATAATGGATTAAAACTTCAGCATCATTAGACAACACCACAGATCCAGGTTCTACAACTCTTGCTTTTATTTTAACAAAATTATGGCCTCTTTTATTCTTTGAAACTTTTATAAAAGTTTGTATGTAAGCTTACATCTCCAAAAGTACTTTACATAATGGATTGAAACTTCACACATGTATTTGGCATCTTGTATAGCCCATGTTCGTATTATAACAAAATTATGGCCCCTTTTATACTTAGAAATCTTGGTTAAAGCTTGTATGTAATTGATGGAAACCTTGTTTATCAATTGTAATTTCACCAAAGTCGAGCGACTGCTCTGTTGGCGGTGCTCTTGTTATCTTTACATCCCTATAACCGTTTTATGTCTACACAATATTTTGCATATCTACACTTAATGGCGATGATTAACATTTAATAATGTTGGGAAAAATATGTTGCCTCATTGGCCTTTTACCTCATTGGTCGGAATACTTCAAGCGGCAAGTATTTAGTGCCAAAAGTGACAAAGAAACAAAATAAAAAACAGTTCCATCCTCCGTCTAGTGGGAAATAATTCCTAGTAAGAATTTCCATTTATCCATTTGTCAAAGACGGTAAATTCCCGCAAAAGATTTCGTTGAATTGGGGATTATGGCCAAAACACCGCGCCTACAGGAATGCAAATTCACCTCCACCCTCCACTTGCAATGAGAATGTACCAAGAACCTTCCTGCAGAGTAATAATTGTCTCTCAAGAACACTCTTGGTGCTTTTCCTCCACCACCTTCATGGCTATCAGAAACCAAATTGGTAGTTGAGGATCTATATGAATGCATAGAAAATCCTAGAACCTGCTTAAACCAGACTTTTCTTGCATACCGGACAAGGATATCCGTCATTTTACCGGGGCTAGATATTTCCATCTCACCCTAGGGTCAAGATAAAATTCACGCGCGCCTACATCCGGTATGCAGGAAAATATGTTAAACGTTAGTAGCTATTCGGTTCAGATAGGGAATTCCAACCCTCGGTATAAGTGTTTTAATCGGAACCTCGGCAGAGCCTCAGTTACAATAAAAACTCTTATACCTCGGGTTGGAATTCCCTATCTTCACCGGATACCCATGAAAGATTCTTATAATATCACATGACTAAGCTTTGTCGAAGTAGTTATCAAATATTTAAATCGCTTTATAAATCCATTTCCATTTTTACTTTAAATCTGCTAGTATATATATAAGTAAAAAGCTAATATAATTTGGAATTTATCAGTTTATTTTTGTTATTCTACCAAAGGAATCTTTTTATACAATCTAGTCAACTGTAAGTAAAAATGCAAAAACCATTTGCGTTGAACTATTTAGATAATTATTAATATGATTTGAAAATATGCAGTAAATGTGTAGTAAAACCGGTATCATACAAAATCATGATTACCGTGTGTTATGATCAGTTTTGATAATTTTAATGATCATGCAGCAGGTAGGACTGCCACAGGTCCGAATAACGGCCCTTTCCCAATGGCAAAAATACTCTAATTTTTTCCCAATTTAAAGAAAAAAAATCCCAATCCATAAAAAAAAGAAAATTAGACATTTTCTATTGTGTTGGTGTCACTCCACACACTCATTTCAGTAACTGATTGTTGTTACCACTCTTAACAGGTTCAAATCACTATTTAAATTATAATTGTTCATAATGTACTAATTTCCCAATTTTGGCAATTTATCGATAAAAAATTCTGAATTCGATCTAGGGACCTTTTCCCCAAAATACCTAGGAAAAGCCCTCTGTGCTGTTTCCTGAACATGACTATTTAGCTACATTCACTACCTTGAAATTGAGTGCACTTTGATGTTAAAGTTTTTCCACTCATAAAAATTGTTCTACTTTATATTTTAGGTGATAGATGCCACTAACACGACCCAGGAACGGCGTAAACTACTAACTGAGCTTATTTGTGGGAAGCATGATTTCCGTCTGTTCTTCGTCGAGTCTATATGTGACGACCCGACCATCATCGAAGCTAACATTCTGGTATGTTGTGAATTATATATGTTTACATAGCAAAAAGTATCATGTCTGGTTAATTTATGACCATTGAAACAATCTTCGGTTAACCAATGTCTCAGTTTCGGACTAAAAATCACTTGCCCCTCAAAGCTGTGGGTTTGAACCCTCTTGGAACCAGGAATCTCTATGTGAGAAAGCTTTCCAGCTGGCTTGTGGAACATCAGTGGTTCTGCGCAGGTGCCTGCCTGTGCACGAAAATTGCCCGGAGTGGCCTGGGGTCTTCCTCCACCAATGGAAGCTCTAAAGTCGCCATATGACCTTAGCTGTTAGTGCGACTATAAAATCCAATTCTGTTAACCAGTGTCATTTAACTGAGTTGTCCAATAGATAGCTATGTAGACTCTGAATCTGGAGGTCAGGGGTATTAGTCTCACTGACACCACTAGTTTTTTCTCAGTGTCCTTAGGCAAGACACTACCATCAGTTTGGGTCTAAACTGGGTGGTCCCGTACACCCGAGTCTATCCTCTGAGCATTTTAACTCTTAGCCTGCTAAGGGCGACTACAACAGCCTTTGCAGCCAGTGTAAACACAGATCAGCCTGCAAGTAACTCGCAGGCTGATCAGGGTTTACACTGTCTGTCTGCTCATCAGTCATTTAACCAAAATACCCCTTTGTAGCATAAATGGAATGGTCCAAATTTAAAGAAAGGACAGTCCATTATACATTCATAGCGGGCTAAGGGTTAAAGAATACCAGGATGGTAAGAGTAGGGCATGGTTCCCAGATCCCACTTTGACATACGCTTGACACATGCTTGACATGGTTATAAATCTTCCATGACAAATAAAAAATTATATCAATAATGGTAGTTTACCATATTTAATGTTAGTGGTGTAGTAGTGGTATAGTTCTGGAGCGCAGTTAGAGCAATTATTATACTGACACAAGTTTATAATGGGGTTTGTAGCTTCCCAGAACCCGGTTCAAACCTCTTCGTCTTTTTTACCCCTGGCTGTTCCAATGCGGTACCCTTATTATAAACTCTCGAATGAGGTTGATGTTGCACTCTTTACACTCAGTTAATATATATTCCATGAATGTTTGTTTAACCTGAGTTTTTATGCTCTCTTATCCACATGGCCCTTCTGGTCCCATGCTTCTAGACTGACTAATAATGCAAATGTCAGAACTAGCAATACCATAAACTGTAATTCATTCTCAGATGGCATGTGGAAATGATTGTTTTTAGTACTTTTGGAAGATAGCAGGTGTTTTTGACAATTGGAAAATTTGACATTTAGTATATTTATATACGTTATCAGTATATTTACTTTAATATGTTTAAAATATGCAAATGTCATTAGAAGTAGTAGCGTAACACCTGACGCATCTATTGACAGATGTTCAATGTGTGACTTTTTTGGTAGATACAAAGGAATATGGCACCATACCAGGGTCCCATGTTTGTGTGAAGAGATCATAGGAAAATCTTTAAAATATATTTTCCTCAGAAACTGCTGGGCCAATGCATTTTGTTCTTAATCCAGTTCACTATGTTATTTCATTAATGTTTTTGGAGATTACCGGTACCAACCCTATACATTTTTCTAAAACATTGGGGTCTACTAAATGTGAAAACTTACCCAGTGCATTATGGTGGCCATTTTTGGCTGTCATTTTGAAACTGTTTATTACTCCTTTATATTTTGGCTTTAAAGCCACCTAAACTCTTTATTTTAGTGTCTAAATCCACATTTTCAGGGGTAAGTATTCCAATGGGGACTATTTCCAAGATGGCCGCCATACCTGCTTTTGAGAAAATGGAAACATTAGTTCTCGAATTCCTTATAGTATAAAGTTCCCAAAAAAATATAGGTTTGCAAATCTCCAAGAACACGGAATGAACATAGTGTACCTGACTAAATGAAATTTATGGTGTCCTGTTATGTTATGTTGTTATGTGTCATGTTACCATCGCATCTTACCATGGTAAGATGCGATGGTCTAGGTTGATGGTAAGATGCAATGGTAAGATGTGATGGTCGATGCGATGGTCGATGGTAAGATTCGATGGTAAGATGCGATGGTAAGATGCGATGGTCTAGGTTGATGGTAAGATGCAATGGTAAGATGTGATGGTCGATGCGATGGTCGATGGTAAGATTCGATGGTAAGATGCGATGGTAAGATGCGATGGACCATCGACCATCACATCTTACCATCGACCATCGCATCTTACCATCGACCATCGCATCTTACCATCGCATCTTACCATCGCATCTTACCATCGACCATCGCATCTTACCATCGCATCTTACCATCGACCATCGCATCTTACCATCGACCATCGCATCTTACCATCGACCATCGACCTTGGTCCCCTTTAAATCCTAGACGTCATAGACGGCGACTGATTATCAAATTGATTATTCAGTTTTATTTGATAAATCTGTTGATATATTGATGAGTTTTGTATGATTCGTGGTACATTCCATTTAAAAGATACCAAATAAAATGTAACTATAAGTGTTGTCTAGTGTATTTAAAACAAATCCTACATTTTGGTGCAAGACGAGTCAAAATATCAAAGACAATTACCTTACTGGATATTTTAACCCTGATTGATATATATTTTTTCTCCATTTCAGGAAGTGAAGGTGTGCAGTCCAGACTACCTGGGCGTGGACAAGAATGTTGTTGTAGAAGATTTTTTGCAGCGTATAGAACATTATAGGAAGTTTTACGAATCTCTCAACATCGAGCATGACAAAGACCTATCATTTATACAAATCTTCAATCAGGGAGAGAGATTTCTTGTTAACAAGCTGGCAGGTTTGTATTACACCAATGGCAACAATGCCATTTACTTTACCATCAAGCTAGAATTATTATTTATAGGCGCGAGAAGCAAGATTTGTTGTTCCATGTATGGCCTTTTCATTAAACTCTGCCAAAAGCATATTTGAAATTTAGACATGTACAGTACAGCTCACGCGAAACAAACACTTTACTCGATTCGCCGAGTTTGGTCGTAACGAGTTCCGCGCGTATCTACGCGGAGTCAGTGTTTGTACTCGGCGAATTTACGCGGCGAAAGTACGCCATTGTCGAGTCGCTCACACTCCGAGTTACTCCGCGTAGAATCCAGTTAACCATGAGTGCACACCTGTGGTGATTTATTATTGGGAAAAAATCTGAATTTTCCGACAACTTTTCAACTTGTTCGATATTGCGCTTGAAAAAGCAATCAGTCGCCAGAAAAAGTACAAACAATGAGACGCCGAGTGCATCTTTTATGTACAGAGTTGACACGACTGATAAATACAATGAATAAATTTCGAAACAAATACGTATTTCAAACTTTTAATGCATTTAATCACAAGTTTTGTTCGTTTTTGTTGTCCGAAAGTTGACAGTTTTCTTACCGACATAAATACTAAATACCCGTAATCCTTGGCCATGTATGTATCTTTTAACAAGGCGGCATTAATAACGGGTTTATGACCCGGAATTCTTTACCATTTGTTCTGATTATTTTTTACTAAAGAACCCATCGATGTAATAATAAACATCAGAATAGTAAAATTTGTTACACAAAAGACTAATTAAAAACAAAATTATAATTTCCAGTATAATAATTACTAATTGAATGTTATGTTCATTCGCCGCGAAGCCGGTAATAGGAACCGCCATATAACTGTCGTGACCCAGTATACATAATCCGGGCATTCAAATTTGCCCACATTCGCTTTTCCAAAACAAAAAAAGTCTTCTGCTTCGATTTTTTTCTGAAGTTATTGAATAATTATGCATTAAAATGACAGCAATTAGAAAAAGTTGCACCTTTTACCTGTGCAGTTTCGACTCAGCGAACTCCGAGTTTGTCTACTCGGAGTATCGTGGCATACTTTCGTGGCGTAAGTACGCCGAGAAGCTTTTCCGACTCCGCGTAGTTTTATCATCGAAACTCCGCGTAATTACGCGATTTGTAAATTCCTCACTCGGCGTGAAAGAGTAAAGTGTGGGTTTCACGTGAGCTGTACTGTACAGATGCATAGTTGAAATAGAAGAAGCATGATGCAAAAAATAATCGATAAAAGTTTTTCCGTAGAAAAGTAAATATATTGCCTTCTGAAATAACATGTTGAAATGGGATGAAATAGGGTTTTAAGTCCCTTTGCCACATGTAATAGTCACATTGGGACTGCGACATCAGAGAGAGAAATGAGATGAATCCTGAAGATTGCCATCAAACAAGTCACCGTCAGGACTCGAACCTACAGGAACAGGTTTGCAGCTCTAAGGCATAAGGGCTTTCACACTGACTTACAAAGGCCGCTTGAACATGGTCAGCATTCACCTGTAAACTAAAATCTTTACACCAGTTCATAATATTTATTGAATATAAATACATAAAATAATAAATAATGAAGATATTAAAATGTTAACAAAAATGCTCAAGTAGATAGTGTTTTTTTTGTGTTTTTTTTGAAAATACATTTTCTTAGCTCTGCCCTAAAATATACACATGTAATTAGTTGTATGATCCTTAACACTCAACTGGAAACAAAATAAATAAATATTAGAATTGTGGGCATGAACCTGGAACATGTGTCAAGATTATATAGCTTTAGGATGTTCTTACTCGTTACTGAGACTATGTAGCTTTAAGATGTTCTTACTTGTTACTGAGATTTTATATCTTTCAAATGTTCTTACTCGTTACTGAGATTATGCAGCTTTAAAATGTCCTTACTCGTTTACTGAGATTATGTAGCTTTAAGATGTCTTTACTCGTTACTGAGATTATGTAGCTTTAAGTTGTCCTTACTTGTTACTGAGATTATGTAGCTTTAAGATGTCCTTACTCGTTACTGAGATGTAGCTTTAAGTTGTCCTTAATCGTTACTTAGATCATGTAGCTTTAAGATGTCCTTACTCGTTACTGAGATTATGTAGCTTTAAGATGTCTTACTCGTTACTGAGATTATGTAGCTTTAAGATGTCCTTACTCATTACTGAGATTATGTAGCTTTAAGTTGTCCTTACTCGTTACTGAGATTATGTAGCTTTAAGATGTCCTTACTCGTTACTGAGATATGTAGCTTTAAGTTGTCTTTACTCGTTACTGAGATTATGTAGCTTAAGTTGTCCTACTCGTTACTGAGATTATATAGCTTGAAGATGTCCTTACTCGTTACTGAGATTATATAGCTTTAAGTTGTCCTTACTCGTTACTGAGATTATGCAGCTTTAAGATGTCCTTACTCGTTACTGAGATTATGTAGCTTTAAGTTGTCCTTAGTCGTTACTGAGATTATGTAGCTTAAAGTTGTCCTTAATCGTCAGAGAGATTACATAGCTTTAAGTTGTCCTTACTCGTTACTGAGATTATATAGCTTTAAGATGTCCTTACTCGTTACTGAGATTATGTAGCTTTAAGTTGTCCTTACTCGTTACTTAGATTATGTAGCTTTAAGATGTCCTTACTCGTTACTGAGATTATTTAGCTTTAAGATGTCCTTACTCGTTACTGAAATTATGTAGCTTTAAGTTGTCCTTACTCGTTACTGAGATTATATAGCTTTAAGATGTACTTACTCGTAAGTGAGATTATGTAGCTTTAAGTTGTCACTCGTTACTTAGATCATGTAGCTTTAAGATGTCCTTACTCATTACTGAGATTGTGTAGCTTTAAGTTGTCCTTACTCGTTACTGAGATTATATAGCTTTAAGATGTCCTTACTCATTACTGAGATTATGTAGCTTTAAGTTGTCCTTACTCGTTACTGAGATTATGTAGCTTTAAGATGTCCTTACTCGTTACTGAGATATGTAGCTTTAAGTTGTCTTTACTCGTTACTGAGATTATGTAGCTTAAGTTGTCCTACTCGTTACTGAGATTATATAGCTTTAAGATGTCCTTACTCGTTACTGAGATTATATAGCTTTAAGTTGTCCTTACTCGTTACTGAGATTATGCAGCTTTAAGATGTCCTTACTCGTTACTGAGATTATGTAGCTTTAAGTTGTCCTTAGTCGTTACTGGCTCAGAATCAGCTATTAGGAAATTTTCATTTTTAAAAAAAGGATTGGTTAATGTACCCAATTGTTACTTAAAGTGTTTAGTAAATACTTTAGGATTATGAAAAGAACACTGAAAAGATAGTTTTAACCACATTTTAGCTTTGTTTTAGCTTTTAGCTAGGAGTCCCAATAGTGATGGACATTACATTGACAAACTCTTATTTCAGTTTTAAAAGTGATCCTGCTAGATTTTGTTAAATTTGAAGCTTTATATCTTCAAAAGGTTGGATGGTTTATAGCTAGAAACATATTTTCCTGAAAACCTAGGTTATGTCTCTCACTAAAAATTACTTTCACAATAGTGATGGACATTACATGGATCAGGGTACACATTTTTTATCTTTTCAACAAAATGGAATACTTAAAAGCACAATAATTAGTTTAGCTAATTGTGTTTGTATGCTTTTTGTCCGAGGAAAATATTACAAAATGTACCTGGGATAGCTTCTGGAAGTAATTGCTCCATAAGGTAATGGACATTATTGTTGACAATTTGACACATGACAAAAGTGACGCCCATTACATAACTAAACCTTTCCCCAAAATGTTGCTGTATTCTGTCAGAATGTAGTTTTTGGAGATCTAAACATTCCCATTCACTCAATTAATTAAGGATGGCAACATGGGGATGTCAAGGACCAGTCCAGGAAGGTTATCAAGGTCATCCTCACAACCTGGTAAAAATCTGATTCCTGTCTATCACTTTCTGCCACCTGGCATATAGTAATATAGTAATGAATAAAACAAATTATATAGCAACTTATACAGGTTTGTCATTTGTATCAGCCATTTGTGTTTCTAGTTGCGCTTTTTTGTAGACCTGTACCTCCATCCCAAATAGGCGGTCGGCTTTGTCTAGTGGTCACAGCACTAATTGCCAGTGGTCCCGTGTTCGATTTCGCTGGAGGACAAGCTCTTTCTTAATCCACTGAACATACAGTACCCATTGCACACACCAATTCATGTTTATATGTAATTTATTCAAGATTCAAAATAACAAAAAATGTCAACATTTAAATTCATATAGGAATCTGGATCCCCCCATCCAGACCAAGTCTGGGGGATCCAACACTCCAAGGATGTCGGTCTCCAGCGCAAAGTGTCTTTCATCCTGCAAGGACCATCTGCTCTGGGATCCTTTGGTGGAGAAATACTTAATCCACACTCCCTGTGGACAAGTCTGTACAACCTGCAAGTACAGAAAAAAAAAAAACAGTTAGCCAAAACCATGATAGAACACTAATAAAGTTCTACATTAGGACAAATATTAGTTTACATAGAAGATCTGTAAAAAAGATTTTAACAAATGCTGGAGAATGTCTGCAGGGTGCTTTAAATCAATGTAGTTGTTAAAATTACTAGTTGGTATTTCATGGTACACCTTCAATTGTAGAGAATCAAATCAAGAAGTACTGAATTGAAAGGAATATATCAAATCTTGCCAAAACATTACACAGAACACACACACGTAATTTGATTTTGTTTACCAAGTTCCTCGCACATTTTTATGAGTTCACATGATTCAAAAGTTAAACTTAAAAAGGAACAATAGGCTGTCTTCACACATCTATTATTTAGAGGTTAAAATCTAAACTCCTCAAATTTCATCAATTTATATCAGTAGTACTAAATAACAAAATGCTGTAGTGCAGCGATAGATAACATAACAGGTAACATAAAACCAATCTGAGAAAACTTAACCAGGCATACACCAGACAATGAATGTCAGTCGCAACAAGATATACCTTTAATGAAAGTTATTAAAAGTGACAGGTTCAATTCTGATAATGTATGATGCAAATAGAGTGCATCCTCCAAAATTAGTATTAAATAAGAAACATTAATCAATATGACAGCTTGAATTTATAATCCACTTTTTTATATTTCTATAACATTTTTCATGAAATAAAGATTATCAGAATCAATCCTGTCCCTTTTAAGAACAATAAACAATAAATGTCAACAAAATTCAACACGTTCAGAACAAGAAAAACTATGAATGTCGATGTAACTAAAACTTACTACAGCAGGCAGTGACTTGCTACCATGCATCATTGACACATGCGTACCAACAGTGAACCTGTTGAATGACAGACCATAAACAAATAATAAATAACTGGTCGCAGTCAGCACAATTCAGTATTTATCTAATTGAAAAGTATCATGTAATGACTTGTAATAGAACTATGGATTGCAAACAAAAGACACCCAATTATGTATTAATACTCACGTGGCTATGGCTGGTGTTGAGGCTGGCGTGGCTATGACTGGTGTCGAGGCTGGCGTGGCTATGGCTGGTGTCGAGGCTGACGTGACTATGGCTGGTGTCGAGGCAGACGTGACTATGGCTGGTGTTGAGGCAGACGTGACTATGGCTGGTGTCAAGGATGGTTGGTAATGCAGTGTCATAGTGGCAATTATATCGCCACATTTCTGAAAGTTAGAAAAACAGAATGTATCTGAAGCATTGGCGCTAAATAGCCTTTTTGTGCTTATGTGTGCTGTAAAACTCCATTTCTATTCTATTCTATCTGAAGCAAAAATCAGCAGAACTGTTGTGTGGTGCTCAATGACCATATAATTTGCAGTTAAACTAAGTCCATACATATATATATCACATGATTTTACTAACCCTAGGTCCTTCTTCAAGGATTTGATCCAGCTCTGGTCCTGTTATTGGCAGATATACTGGAGATGTACAGTCATCTGAATCCTGCAAAACACATTTGTAATATATTTAAAATGAGCATGTGCAAGTCTGCATGGGTGAAATAAAGGGTGAAATAAATCACAAATTAGAAAAATAGATTTCGGAAACTAACTATGTATATCTGATATCACTGCAGGCTAAGAGGTCTGCTTGGCTACTACTGTTACAAGGGAACAACATTTTATGTAAGTTATCAATTAAATCTATTCAATTGCAATAGTTCATTCATGCCAAACATTAGAACTAAAAGTGTAACAATTATTTTTTACCTGAGTGAACGAGTCCAGAATAGAGGAGATACCTAAGTCTAGGCTCATGTCAAGGTCATCCTCAGAAAAACTGTTGTCCACTACTGGCTCTAACTCTCCATTCTGTCGGTCTTCTGGGTCTACCTCTCCATCTTCATGTATCGCTCCGTCTCCATCTTGCTGTATTGCTCCGTCTTCATCTTGCTGTATCGCTCCGTCTCCATCTTGCTGTATCTCTCCATCTCCATCTTGCTGCATCGCTCCATCTCCATCTTGCTGCATATCTCCATCTTGCTGTATCGCTCCATCCCCATCTTGCTGCCTTCTTACTCCAATCTGCTTCCCTCCTCCCCTTCTTCGTCCAATTCTGTCTCCATCTTGCTGCATCGCTCCATCTTCATCTTGCTGTATCGCTCCATCTCCATCTTGCTGCCTTCTTACTCCAATCTGCTGCCCTCCTCCCCTTACCCGTCTTCCACCTCTTTGTCCAATTCTGTCTTCATCTTGCTGCCTTCTTACTCCAATCTGCTGCCCTCCTCCCCTTCTTCCCCTTCCCCGTCTTCCACCTCTTTGTCCAATTCTGTCTCCATCTTGCTGCCTTCTTACTCCAATCTGCTGACCTCCTCCCCTTCTTCCCCTTCCCCGTCTTCCACCTCTTCGTCCAATTCTGTCTCCATCTTGCTGCATCGCTCCATCTCCATCTTGCTGCATATCTCCATCTTGCTGTATCGCTCCATCCCCATCTTGCTGCCTTCTTACTCCAATCTGCTTCCCTCCTCCCCTTCTTTGTCCAATTCTGTCTCCATCTTGCTGCATCGCTCCATCTTCATCTTGCTGTATCGCTCCATCTCCATCTTGCTGTATCGCTCCATCTCCATCTTGCTGCCTTCTTACTCCAATCTGCTTCCCCCCTCCCCTTCTTCCCCCTCTTCGTCCAATTCTGTCTCCATCTTGCTGCATCTTTTCATCTTCATCTTGCTGTATCGCTCCATCTCCATCTTGCTGCCTTCTTACTCCAATCTGCTGCCCTCCTCCCCTTCTTCCACCTCTTTGTCCAATTCTGTCTCCATCTTGCTGCCTTCTTACTCCAATCTGCTGCCCTCCTCCCCTTACCCGTCTTCCACCTCTTTGTCCAATTCTGTCTTCATCTTGCTGCCTTCTTACTCCAATCTGCTGCTCTCCTCCCCTTCTTCCCCTTCCCCGTCTTCCACCTCTTTGTCCAATTCTGTCTCCATCTTGCTGCCTTCTTACTCCAATCTGCTGACCGCCTCCCCTTCTTCCCCTTCCCCGTCTTCCACCTCTTCGTCCAATTCTGTCTCCATCTTGCTGCATCACTTCATCTTCATCTTGCTGTATCGCTCCATCTCCATCTTGCTGCATCGCCCCATCTTGCTGCATCGCCCCATCTTGCTGTATAGCTCCATCCTCCTGCCTTCTCCCTCCTCTTCCCTGTTGTCCTCTCTGTCTCACCCTGCCTCTGTTGACAGTTGGAATAGCTCTCATATCCCACATTTTAACATGGGATTTGTTTTCACAGTCGTCATCATGGCCGCCAGTGACACAACTTGCACAAAAACAAGAAAGATTTCTGGTATAAATTGTTCCACCCATATCATGGCCTGCAGATTTTACTGCTTGTATTTTTCGCGTACCTGGCAGTGTCTTAGAATTTCTGTCTGGGCGGTTTCGGTTGATCTCTTTGACTACATGGAAGAAGGTTCTTTTATGATGAATATGACCATCACTTTGTTCTTCTTGATTGTTCATGGTCAACCCAAAGTCATAAAGTTCTTTCGCATTGTTGATGACTTGGTTCAAACCTTTTATACTTCTCCTTGCTGCTGACTTGACAACCCCCCCTGCCCCATCGGAAGGCCCTTTACCATGCCTCGACCCATAAAAGTGTCTTTCAATGGGGAAACTGAAGTCATCTTCAGCATATGACACATCAGTGAAAGGAATCTTCGACTTATACTGCGACGCGCACCCATCTGTTAACTGAATTTCTTTCGAGATAGTCAGTCCCCTCTTTTCCTGCAAATGTTTGTTGGCCAAATTTACAAACTCTGCTACCGCATGAGCATCATGTTGACCGTCATCGGTGACAAAAATCAACGCCTCCTGTATTATCTCTCCACACTCTTCCTTGGGGCATCTGTAATAAGCCACAGTGGGATGTATGGTTACTTGGGAATGGCCCCAGTGGGCGCTCTGTACTTCTTCTTGCATAACACAAGAATAATTCTCCGCGAAGTCCATATTTAATACGGTCCAATCGGGCGGAAGAGATTTCAATAGAAGTGACGCTTGATTCTGTTGCCAGTTGGCTACAAAAACATGTTGGGCAAGGGTCTGAAGTTCTGATGAGAGTTCTACCACAACAGCTGTTGGACTTTCCTCATAACTTCGGGGCATCATATGAGTAACTTCCTTTCCTTTTCGAAGCAGTTTTGTCAGACCCCATTTGGTGTAGGTCACTTTCACATCCATGTTGGCCTCCACTAGGGGTTGAAAGAATCTTACAATTCCATCTACTCCACAGTTGGTACACTCTCTTTGTATACACTCTTTCTTGTGCCAACGTGTGTCGGCAACCTTTGGGCACATTGTGTGGTTAAGTGCTTCGTACTTGTTATCCACTTTAACAGTACTCTGGCACTTGACAGCAAGATGATTCAAAGCCCGGATCTTCAGGTCAACATTGGTGCATATATCACACAGGCAGGCATTCCACTTCCGTTTACTGGTAGTTTCTACATTCTTTGGCTTGTAGCGGGTAAATGTTGGAAAGCTGATATCTTCTTCAGGGTGTAATTCTTTGAATTCACTGTACGTTTGGTTCAAAGGCCTGTCCAGTACTCGTCTTTCTATTAGATCTTTCTTTATTCTTTTGGCGTTGGGCAGATTTGTTGAAACGTCTCCTCTTCTGAAGAAACTCTCCACTATGTCTATTGTTGAATCGGATGTCTTGTCTTTCCTTTTCTTTCGTGGTTGGTTAACATCTTTCTGGGCGATCTTGCAAAAGTAGGATGGACTTATTCCTAGGCATGTACTTGTATACTGGTTCATCTTCTTGAATTGTCTTGAAAGTCTTTTCGCAACTTGACTCCTAACTAAGTCTTTTTCTTTCAGAGTTTGTAGGAGAGCTTGGCTTACAAGTTTCCTCTTCATGCGTTTCTCTTCTCCGGTCTGTGACTTCAGTTTCTTTAGTTTAACAATAAGTCTTTTTTCTCTTTTATAATTTCTATCTTTTTCTCTTTTCCTCCGAACTTTTTGTCCGTGTCTCTTTGCTCTCGATTCCTTCTGTTTTTGCCTCCAATATTCCCGGCGTTTCTCTCGCTCCTTTCTTGTTAGTACCTTCGATTCCTTAGAACTTTGCGATACTATTCCATTGTTTTTCTGTTGATCACGATACCTGAAAATTCAAATCAAGATGTTATTAAGAATTTATTTAGACTAATTCATGTCTGTCAGGGGCTGGGCAAATATCCACGTTTTTACCAAGTTTACGTGTGTGTGCGTGCATGTATGCATGTGTGAATGCATGCGTCTCTGTGTGTGTGTGTGTGTGTGAATGCTTGTGTGAGTGCATGTGTGTGTGTGTGCACGCATATTCTACATATTCTCATACACTTGATATTAATAAGGTGATTTTGCAATTATAGTGCCAGTGTTTACAGTTTTTTAAAAAAAAGAAGGGGAAGAAAGAAGAGGAAGAAGAAGAAGAAGAAAGAAGAGGAAGAAATAGGGGAATTTTAGGGGAAAATTTGGTGTGGACGTCCATGTCACTAAACATGTAATTAATTGATACCTTTGCTGGTAGATTCTGTTGTTTTCTTTGTCTCGTTCTATTTGTTGTGAGGTTCTTTGTCTCCAGGCAATTTTCTTCCTCATTTTCTCTTTTTCTTTATACATCGGATTTTTATTCATCCGTTGTCGATATCTGTAAATACATTTGTTTTCATTACAAACTGTCTACCAGTCAGCATTATGCATGGAACACAATACATGTAATAGTTGGTTGGATGGATTGGTGCTTAACATCGTACTCAAGATTATTTCACTTATATGACGACGTGTAAGCGTGTGACTGCTTGCGATAGACCCGGTTTTCAAGAGTTCTCTATTATACATTGTGCTATTGCACTGGAATACCATGCTGCAGTAATATAATACTCCACCCGGACACATTATCCTGACTCCGAGTCGACCAGACTACAGCGACCTGGCAGTGCCCAGGGGTTTTCGATAGTTGTGCGGCGTGTCACCCATCCAAGCGCTAACAGAGCCTAACGTTGCTCAAGTTCGGTGATCTAACAGGAACCGGTGTTTCAATTTATAATTCCAATTTACCTCTTTGCTCTTTCAGCAGGTGTCAATGGCAGCAGGTGTTCTTTTGGAGCTGGAATGGGCGTAGAGCGCTTGCGCAGAGCTCGGGAATTCTGTAAATTGAGGACATTAAATTTGATATTTTTATAAAAGTGTTTTGCGGAAACTGAAAATTTGGGCAGAAGCTCCCGCGCACCTCGTGAATATACCCCCATCCCTGAAGCACAAATTACATACATTGATGTTTGTGATGGAGATTACATTTGACAACAATATTCCCAAAAGTAATGTCAACCGTAATTAAATTTGATATTTTTATACCACTGTTTTGGGGAAACTGAAAATTTGGGCAGAAGCTCCCGCGCACCTTTTAATATACCCCCATCCCTGAAGCACAAATTACATACATTGATGTTTGTGATGGAGATTACATTTGACAACAATATTCCTAAAAGTAATGTCAACCGTAATGGACAAACATTTTAACAGATTTCAGAACATACATTTGTATAAACATCACAAGTAAAGTAATAATTCAATAGACTATGTAAAGCTTACTTTCAATATAATAAAAAAATCTCACAAAAAAATAATATGTGGCAATATTTTTCTAAATCCCTGTGTGGCACTTATTCTTGACACCAAAATAAAGAAAATGTTATGTCAATGTAAGGCTGAACATTTCGCACGTATTTTACAGTACAATCTTGGTGAATTCAACACATATTAACGATGCATATTATGTGTAGGTTTGTTATTATATTAGTCATACTTTTTTCTTTTTTTTTATACGTAATGTGGCATACTTGTTTTAATACTGTTTGCCCCTTATTTATGACATATACGGCCATGACATTTTGACACCGTTTTTCACAATGCGAATGTCGTCAAAGCGTACTTGCCGAACGCCGGAACAAAACTTTAGAATATCAGAAACAGGCGATGTATAAATGTTGCTATAAACGGCGTTAAAAACAGTTTTATTTGCCGCTATTATGTTTTAATCGAGCTGGAATTCTGCAATATCATATTACTAAGAGAACGCGTTCGGCACTTACATCTTCATCTATACCGCGTCAATAATAATATCCGTGAAAACACTTGTCTGTCAAAACATAATTGCCGATCATGACCTTTGCTAAAACCCGTATTTACTATCGAGAAATCAAGCGTATTTTCCAGAAATTAACCAAACTGATTGATCTAATGCTAGCCCTGAGTATTTACAATACTTTCGTATGTGTGTTTTGTCAGAAAAATATCAAGTTGTTTCTCGGTGACGGCTATTACTAACTAAATTTCTTGACCGATGACATCTTACCTCCATTCTGTCGCCTCCCGCCATTGTTGTGCAGAAATCAGTGACGTAGTACACATAACGGTAATCACAGGGACTGTTACTCCGTAGAAAAAAGGACCCCGTGCATATTAGCGTAGAAAAAGCGAAATCATACGCCCATTACGGATTTGACCGACATCGATCTTGCCTCCAATGAACAAGCATTTAACAACGTATTTAATTTAATGGACGAAACTCTCGAAGTTTAGAAGTGTTAATATGATTTTAATTATACTTTCCAAGTAAATTTAGTCTATAAACATCTTGTTATGTACACTTACAATGTACGCAAATTTACTCAAAAAAATACTTGCACTTTTGACAGACTGCATAATGGGCGCACGCAATATTTATGAACGGATTTTTTATTTGATACATGATAATACAGATTTATTTTATGTGCGTTTTAAAGAACAAATATATAGCTTTTGCATCTGGTCAATAAGTATACTACTTTCAAAAGCAGTAATTGGTAAAAAATCTTGTCATGATTGAGGCTGTCGTTTTTTTCAAAATGGTGACCAGTGGAAATTCTTTGACACAAGGAATAATAAAGACGATTTAATTTGACCCTCAGAGGGATGAATACAGGTTTTGTTTATGTTATGTAATAAAATAACACACAACACATTGCTAAAAAATATTTTTAATCACATGTCAACAAATGCATACCAAGTACTCAAGAGTGACGGACATTACTAATTCCTAATAGCTGATTATGAGCCTACTGAGATTATGTAGCTTAAAGTTGTCCTTAATCGTTAGAGAGATTACATAGCTTTAAGTTGTCCTTACTCGTTACTGAGATTATGTAGCTTTAAGATGTCCTTACTCGTTACTGAGATTATTTAGCTTTAAGATGTCCTTACTCATTACTGAAATTATGTAGCTTTAAGTTGTCCTTACTCGTTACTGAGATTATATAGCTTTAAGATGTACTTACTCGTTAGTGAGATTATGTAGCTTTAAGTTGTCACTCGTTACTTAGATCATGTAGCTTTAAGATGTCCTTACTCATTACTGAGATTGTGTAGCTTTAAGTTGTCCTTACTCGTTACTGAGATTATATAGCTTTAAGATGTCCTTACTCATTACTGAGAATATGTAGCTTTAAGTTGTCACTCGTTACTTAGATCATGTAGCTTTAAGATGTCCTTACTCATTACTGAGATTATGTAGCTTTAAGTTGTCCTTACTCGTTACTGAAATTATGTAGCTTTAAGTTGTCCTTACTCATTACTGAGATTATATAGCTTTAAGATGTCCTTACTCTTTACTGAGATTATATAGCTTTAAGTTGTCCTTACTTGTTATGGTTTCCGTTTTTCAAGTTTTGAGTTTGTCATTAAGTTAGAAAATAAACCCAAGCAATAATAAAGTTTATAGACCTCAACATGGATTTGCTGAATTTCTGTTTCAGGTCATTTACAGAGCAGGGTTGTGTATTACTTAATGAATATACATGTGCTGCCTAGGACCATATACCTGACTCGGGTATGTTACATAGCTATTCAGTATGCGTGTTATTTCTTGTATGTAATAGTAAGATAAAAAAACAAATTAAGAAACTAAGATATTCTACACTCTTAAACATGTTTTTTCATTTTTCTTTGAAAATAAATTCTACATTCTGCTTTAAGTTTCAACTAGAACAAATTTGATGGCGCATCATTGCAAATACCCACGTTTTCTTCACACAGGTCATTTCCATTTAACCCAGTATCCATTTTACATGTAATTGTTTTGATTGTTCTTTGATACTCGGATCAGAAATATACAGTATAGGTTACTAAGGTAGAAACATTTAAACTTGTTTTATTTTTTAGCATGGTGAAAGTATGCTGAACCTTCAGGGCAGGATAGGAGGTGATAGCGACATTTCTCCACGTGGGATGGAGGTGAGATTTGGAGATATATTCATGGTTATATAGAGGATCTTACATGGGTACTCATTCATTATTGAATTTATTAAACGAGTTGGCAAAATGATATTATGCGAGGTGCTTCCTGAGCATTATATCATTTTTGCTAACGCGTTTAATAAATTCAATAATGAATGAGAACGCACGTTAGATTCTAATTATCACATAACTCACATATCGACTTTTATTGCATTTTGCCTTTCGCTTTAACATGCGAAACTGACATAAACCGTAGAATTAGATCATAGTCGTTATCGATTTTTTAGCTAGACTATTCGAAGAATAAGAGAGCTTATGTAGGCGTCGCACATCAAGGTTTGCGTGTAAGCTGTGTTTACAAGTCTATGTCTCTTACATTTCTTATCCTAGCACAACCAAATTTGGCCATGAGCTTCCTTATAGCATTATCTTAAGTGCTGCTTAAGTAATTTTGGTTCCTGTAACCCCTGGGCTCCCATGGAACTAAAATTCTGCATGTAAGCCGTGTTTGCAGGTCTGCTCTTACATTTCTTGTCCCATCTCAAATAAATTTGGGAATTGGTTTCCTTATAGTATGTTGTAAAGGGTTGCGTAAGTAATTTTGTCTTCTACAATTTCTGGGCTCCCATAGAACCCAAATTGTGATGGCCCATAAAATGTGCAATAAAGGCAGATTTAGGTTTGCATGTAAGCTGTTGTAAGTATCTATAATTTTGGTTTGGGATTTCTTATAGCATTATGCACCTTATTCATACTTCACCCATATTGGGGCATTCCCTAACCATTCCCAACCCTATGATCACCACCACCAGAATGTATTTGTTGTTGTTTTTTTACATATGTCTGTGTTGTTTTGTTTTGTTTTGTTTTATCAAATCTGCACCTATATCAGTGATGCGCATATTAGGCTTATTTGAACACTTATATAACTAGTGGTATATTGAAAATATAGAATGGTGTTATTCCACTCCCACACCTTAAGTTATGTGATAAAAGGAATTATTGCTAAGGTTCCTGTTTTGTGATAAATTTCAATTATCGGTACAATATAATCAACAATTAATAACATGTAAAAACAATTTGCATTGAAGTATTCAAATAATTATATATAATCGTGTTCAAAAATGCAAGTTTAATATGTAGAAAAACTTAAAGGGACTCTGCGCATTTATCAAACAGTTCACTGTATGTATTTCTTGATGAGTAATGAGCACCACTGTATAGTGCACACACTTATGTTCCCATCTAACTTTTCGTGTATAAGGCTCACCACTGTATAGTGCACACACTTCTGTTCCCATCTAACTTTTCATGTATAAGGCTCACCACTGTATAGTGCACACACTTCTGTTCCCATCTAACTTTTCATGTATAAGGCTCACCACTGTATAGTGCACACACTTGTGTTCCCATCCAATTTTCCTTATATAATGGACAGACTTGTGTTCCCATCCAACTTTCCATGTTAAACGTGCACCACTGTATTGTATAGTGCACAGACTTATGTTCCCATCAAACTTTCCTTGTATAACGCGCACCCATTTTTATATGCTCGTTGTCTTGATATTCCAGTATGCTAAGGCATTGGCCAGGTTTGTTGAGAAAGAGAAGATTCCTAACTTGAAGGTGTGGACAAGTGAGATGACCCGCACCATACAGACGGCACAGTTTATAACTGCGCCAAAAGCTCACTGGAAAGCTCTTAATGAGATTGATGCTGTAAGTACAAAATATATACAAAATATATACCGACTTGTTGTAATAATCTGTAAAGCACAGTCTGAAATGCAATATATGGCGTTGTCTTTTCTGTTGACATACAGGTCATATATGGGGTTGTCTGTTCTGTTAACATATAGGTCATATATGGGGTTGTCTGTTCTGTTGACATACAGGTCATATATTGGGTTGTCTGTTCTGTTGACATATAGGTCATATATGGGGTTGTCTGTTCTGTTGACATATAGGTCATATATGGGGTTGTCTGTTCTGTTAACATATAGGTCATATATCGGGTTGTCTGTTCTGTTGACATATAGGTCATATATGGGGTTGTCTGTTCTGTTAACTTATAGGTCATATATGGGGTTGTCTGTTCTGTTGACATATAGGTCATATATTGGGTTGTCTGTTCTGTTGACATATAGGTCATATATGGGGTTGTCTGTTCTGTTGACATATAGGGTCATATATGGGGTTGTCTGTTCTGTTGACATATAGGTAATATATGGTGTTGTCTGTTCTGTTAACATATAGGTCATATATCCGGTTGTCTGTTCTGTTGACATATAGGTCATATATGGGGTTTTCTGTTCTGTTAACATATAGGTCATATATGGGGTTGTCTGTTCTGTTAACGTACAGGTCATAATTATATGGGGTTGTCTGTTCTGTTAACATATAGGTCATATTTGGGGTTGTCTGTTCTGTTGACATATAGGTCATATATGGGGTTGTCTGTTCTGTTGACATATAGGTCATATATGGGGTTGTCTGTTCTGTTAACATATAGGTCATATATCGGGTTGTCTGTTCTGTTGACATATAGGTCATATATGGGGTTGTCTGTTCTGTTAACTTATAGGTCATATATGGGGTTGTCTGTTCTGTTGACATATAGGTCATATATGGGGTTGTCTGTTCTGTTGACATATAGGTCATATTTGGGGTTGTCTGTTCTGTTGACATATAGGGTCATATATGGGGTTGTCTGTTCTGTTGACATATAGGTCATATATGGGGTTGTCTGTTCTGTTAACATATAGGTCATATATCGGGTTGTCTGTTCTGTTGACATATAGGTCATATATGGGGTTGTCTGTTCTGTTAACATATAGGTCATATATGGGGTTGTCTGTTCTGTTAACGTACAGGTCATAATTATATGGGGTTGTCTGTTCTGTTAACATATAGGTCATATTTGGGGTTGTCTTTTCTGTTAACATATAGGTCATATATGGGGGTTGTCTGTTCTGTTGACATATAGGTCATATAGGGACAGTGTATTAGGCAGAAATTTAAGACTTGGGTGTGCAAATATGCAAATATGCAAACAGGGTGTGTTAAATAATTTGCTAAACCCCGCTAAGAGCCAATTCGTGGCAAGTGGGTGTCTTTGGGGCAATTTATTTTTACAAATAAAGGTAAAATAAAAAAAGATACATACTAGATCATCTTTCTTCTGTAAATGTATATATTTTTTACTCCACTAAATATTGACCGCGATTTTTTAAAAACAGCCGTGCTTAAGACGGCTGCATGGTTGACAGGCTAATACAGTGTATAGGGATAGCAACCTCAGATGGAGAAGAGATGAGGGATGAAGTTTTCCATTAGTTATGCCTTCACCAGGGATTGAACCCTAGAGGTGCAAACATCTGTATCTCTAAAGTGTCTAGCTTTATCTAAAAGCTTACTGGAAAGCTGTAAATGAGATAAAGGCTGTAAGTTGTAACATCTGAGAAGTATCTAGGCTGTAAGTTGTAACATCTGAGAAGTATCTAGGCTGTAAGTTGTAACATCTGAGAAGTATCTAGGCTGTAAGTTGTAACATCTGAGAAGTATCTAGGCTGTAAGTTGTAACATCTGAGAAGTATCTAGGCTGTAAGTTGTAACATCTGAGAAGTATCTAGGCTGTAAGTTGTAGCATCTGAGAAGTATCCAGGCTGTAAGTTGTAACATCTGAGAAGTATCTAGGCTGTAAGTTGTAACATCTGAGAAGTATCTAGGCTGTAAGTTGTAACATCTGAGAAGTATCTAGGCTGTAAGTTGTAACATCTGAGAAGTATCTAGGCTGTAAGTTGTAACATCTGAGAAGTATCTAGGCTGTAAGTTGTAACATCTGAGAAGTATCTAGGCTGTAAGTTGTAACATCTGAGAAGTATCTAGGCTGTAAGTTGTAACATCTGAGAAGTATCCAGGCTGTAAGTTGTAACATCTGAGAAGTATCTAGGCTGTAAGTTGTAACATCTGAGAAGTATCCAGGCTGTAAGTTGTAACATTTGAGAAGTATCTATGCTGTTAGTTGTAACATCTGAGAAGTATCTAGGCTGTAAGTTGTAACATCTGAGAAGTATCCAGGCTGTAAGTTGTAACATTTGAGAAGTATCTATGCTGTAAGTTGTAACATCTGAGAAGTACCTATGTTTAAGGTGTAACATCTGAGAAATATCTACACTGTAAGTTGTAACATCTGAGAAGTGACTATGTTTAAGTTGTAACATCTGAGAAGTGTCTTGGATGTAAGTTATAACATCTTAGAAGTATCTATGTTTACATTGTAACATCTGAGAAGTATCTAGGCTGTAAGTTGTTACATCTGAGAAGTATATGTGTTGTAAGTTGTAATATCTGAGATGTATCTAGTCTATAAGTTGTAACATCTGAGAAATGTATATGTTTAAGTTGTAACATCTGAGAAGTACCTATGTTTAAGTTGTAACATCTGAGAAGTACATATGTTGTAACATCTATGAAGTACCTATGTTAAAGTTGTAACATCTGAGAAGTACCTATGTTTACGTTGAAACATCTGAGAAGTATAAGGTGTAAGTTGAAACATCTGAGAAGTACCTAGGGTGTAAGTTGTTACATCTGCAAAGTACCTATGTTTAAGTTGAAACATCTGAGAAGTATAAGGTGTAAGTTGAAACATCTGAGAAGTACCTAGGGTGTAAGTTGTTACATCTGCAAAGTACCTATGTTTAAGTTGAAACATCTGAGAAGTATAAGGTGTAAGTTGAAACATCTGAGAAGTACCTAGGGTGTAAGTTGTTACATCTGCAAAGTACCTATGCTTAAGTTGTAACATCTGAGAACTACCTAAGTTTAAGTTGAAACATCTGAGAAGTATAAGGTGTAAGTTGAAACATCTGAGAAGTACCTAGGGTTTAAGTTGTAACATCTGTGAAGTACATTTGGCATTAGCTGTAACATCTGAGAAGTACCTATGTTTAAGTTGTAACATCTGAGAAGTACCTATGTTTAAGTTAAAACATCTGAGAAGTACCTAGGGTTTAAGTTGTAACATCTGAGAAGTACCTATGTTTAATTTGAAACATTTGAGAAGTACCTAGGGTGTAAGTTGTAACATGTGAACAATTTTGTGTAAAACTTAATATGATCGGATATAATAACCAACATGCGTCAGTGAAAAACGAAAAACCTGTCCGAGTATGAGTTATCATGTGTAATTGTGTGTACTGTGAGATTTAAAGTTGATAATAATTGTTATAATTGATCAATAATGATTTTAATACAAAGTTGGAAACAAGAAAAATCATTTGAGAGCTGTAGATAGGGATTTTACTATTTGGGTTTTTCTTTTTTTTTTTATTCTTTTTTTTTCACCCCAGTATATTTTTTCTTATCAATATTTTTACCCTTCGTTTGTTTACATTTGTTTTGTTTTTCTTCATTTACTCAGAATTATTGTAAATTGTACAGTTTCAACTAAATTGTCAAGTTATGTGTTTGTGGACACGTGTGTATGTTTTGTTTTGTTTGTGTTTCTTATTTCACCTTGCAACACTTTGGTCAGTTAAATCAAACACTATTTGCCGAACAATTGTCTCAGAAGAAACGTCTTCATTCGTGGAAAGATAACTTGTAATTTACGTTGTGATCGATGTTTATACTTTTTTTCACCCGAAAACACTTTTACCTGACGATATGTTTTCATACTTGTTTACGGGAAAAAATGACAGGATCAATAATACACAGACTGGATTACAGTACTTATTAATTATGCATTATTTCAACACGTTTTAAGAAGTAAACCTATCCCAACCTGTCTATGAAATATTTGTTTTGTCAAGCGTGGATTTGTTCTGAATATGTTTTAATCGAGTCATGCATCGTATAGTACAGTGCCTTGGGGTGTATAGAATCATTGGTAGTAAAGAATCATTTCCTGTTTAAATTCAGTTTTCTTAGCTCATATATTTTAGATTATTTTAAAACTTCCTAGGCTTGATATATCATATAAGCATACATTTATTCAACGGTGAAATTATTTGGGACATTTTTCCATGCAAAATATATCACTACGTGCAACACCTCTCAGAAAAAATGATTCTATACTACCTGAATGAAGTATGTTTTTGAAACGAAAAATTCATACTGTCACAATAAACTCAGAAATAAATATTTGCTGTTTTAACAAATGTTAGGGACAAAAGTCAAAATGCAATCATCAATTAAGGTAACTTGTTGAAGTTTGGCACTTTTAAGGATAAAATGAAATTATGTAAATATTGGTGCAAAAACGCCTATTAAAAAATCACAGTTTGAGGACAATAATTTTAGAAATTTTGCTATCATACAACTCAAAGGGTAAATCTAAATCAGAAATTAAATAAACATTGTCCTTTCATTTTAAAATTAGACGTTTAACCCAAGTGATTCTATACCCCCCAAAGCACTGTACAGGAACATATTCTACACATGAATGACGAGTACGGAAGAGTTTGACAATAGAACTAACCATAAATTATGAAGATCGAGATTGGCAAAGTTTTAAACTGTGTTATATTTATGTTTCGGTATGCATTGAAATAAAGTGTTTTTCTTATATTTTCTTACGTTTTCAATACGCATAGAATAGAATCGTTTGCGTTTTCTGGCTCTTTTTTTTGCCTAAATTAAGCAGATATGCAGCTTATCTAGAGCTCTGTCACTTCAGATGAGTATTTTTTGGTCAGAATTCTTTACAATGACTGGACATAGTTTAAGTGTGAACGGTATATAAATGACGTATGTACATGTCTGTTACAGGGTATATGTGAGACCATGACATATGAAGAGATCGAAGACAAGTACCCTGAGGAGTTTGCCAAGAGAGACGAGGATAAATTCCACTATAGATATCCCACAGGGGAGGTAAGTAATCACAGGGGATGTTGAGATCCCACAGGGGAGGTAAGTAATCACAGGGGATATCTATATCCCACAGGGGAGGTAACTAATGACGGGCTGTCCATATCCCACAGGTGAGGTAAGTAATCACAGTGGCTGTCTGTATCCCACAGTGGAGGTTAATACAGTGGCTGGCTGTATCCCACAGGAGAAGTTAGTAGCTAGTTGTCGAACTAAAGGTAAAATCTTGTTTATGAAGCATCCACTAGGCGATGAAGCTACGGTGTTCCGCATCAGGGCTTTTTTTCCTTCTATAACGGGCCGAAATTCGGCTACTTCACAATTCAAAATTGGTCATTTTTTTCACAACTGGCCGATTTTTTTCACAATTCTAAAAAAAAAAAATTTGTTACACAACATTTCCTCAAAATTTGGTACACAACATTTCCTTATCTAAGTTTTTCAATATTGTTTTGTTTTGGATACATTTACATAAGAGAGTTTATCTAAAATGTAAATATTAGGCTGAATAATTGTACATTTGTTTTATAGTGTCCTCCTCCCACAAAAACGATGTATGCATGTATTGAGTAATATTGCTTTTAACAATCTTTCAATACTTTTTTCACAAATCAGACAGTTAGGCCATAAAAAATTAATTACCTGGTTCTCAGGCCCGCCCGCATGCCTTTTTTTGGTGCCGCATTGCCGATTTTATCTCAAAAGTAATAAAATAAAAATTGAAAATGTGCAACCGAAATTTCAAAAAAAAAGTTCGCATTCAAGTTCGTTCCGGTTTTTACATGCAACTACCTCAGGGGAATCCCCTTGTGGGTAGACTGGTGCCCGGCCGACTATCTGCCGCTCTGCATGCTAGCTTGTGAGTGTTGCAGTCATATACCAATCTAGGAATTAGACGCTTGAGACGCTTGGAACTAGTAGGTGCTACAGATCAGGCAATTTTTTCAAGCGTCTAATCGACAGTCTCACAACAACATGCAATAGTTCATGCGTGATCTAATACAAATATACGGACTTATTGTGATTGAAAGAAGCATAAGTCGGGAAGAAATGATAAGATAATGATCGACAATAGAGATGAGCTGATCCAACTGGTTATTGCACATGTATTTCGAGATATTTTGCATCAATACATGTATTGGAATTAAAAGTTTGGATAAAAAAAAAAATCGCCCGCATGCCTGTTGATCACTGTAAAATTGTAAAAAAAAATGCGCCCGCCCGCATCTCTTCTCAAAAAAAGTGGCCTGAGAACCAGGTAATTTTTTGTGGCCTTATTGCGTTTTTTTTTTACAAAAATGAATAAAGGACATACTAAAAGTATTAATCATAAAGACAGTTTTATAGAAGAATCGTCAAGTCAGGCTTGCTGCTGTCTATCTTTTCACAAATCAATGCATTTCCTGGTAATAAACATAATACTGATAATTTATTTTCAGTCGTACCAAGATCTGGTGGCAAGACTTGAGCCGGTTATAATGGTAAGCCCACAGTAATTTCAAAAAAGTTCCTTTTGAAAATATTAAATATGATAATACTCATACTCTAACAGCAACTCTGTCAAAGAAATATCATACTCTAACAGCAACTCTGTCAAAGAAATAAAGTGAAATGAATGAGTTTTTACGGCCCTTAAATCATCACATTAGGTTATATTGGAACAGCAACATCAGAGGGAGATGAGATGAAGTTTCCCACCAGACACGCCTCCACCAGGGAGCCAACCCACGTGGGGCAGAGATCTGTAGCTCTAAGTTCTAAGGCCTTACTCACTGAGCTACCGAGGCCCCTCAAAAAAGAAAATATTTATCCAAAAATTGATTGGAATAATATTAATGGTAACGTGTTACCAGGAAATAATTTTGTGTCAGCATTGCTGTATTTGTCATGGGCAGTAACTCTTCATGACTAAATATGCTTGAACTAACGTGTTCATATCAACATGTGTTCATATACTTGAATCATCAAGTCCAAACTGCCAGTGGAACAAACAACCAGTGGTGAAGAATACAACGTCTTTATCTGCTCTGCTACAGTTTATTGCTGTACAAAAGAAATAAACATTATGCAGAGTAAAATGATAGTTTTGAATGGTTGTGTTCATATACTTGAATCATCAAGTCCAAACTGCCAGTGGAACAAACAACCAGTGGTGAAGAATACAACGTCTTTATCTGCTCTGCTACAGTTTATTGCTGTACAAAAGAAATAAACATTATGCAGAGTAAAATGATAGTTTTGAATGGTTAGACACTATGCAAAACATAAATAAAGATAGTTTTGATTGGTTAAATTATTTAACTCTAGAACTGGCAAAATTAACTAAATGAAAACATAAAATAGACCTGCCTCCTTCTATATGTACACATGTTGTAACCTTGTCACCATACAGGAGTTGAAGTGTCAATAGAACGTTTTGGTGGTGTGCCACCAAGCTGTGGGTAGATGGCTGCATAATATATGTACTGTGACACTTGTATGTTGTAACATTGTCAGCATATTGGAGTTTTGGTGGAGTGCCACCAGACTGTGTGTAGATGTCTCCATAATATATGTACTGTAACACATGTTGTAACCTTGTCTGCATTTAGGAGTTGGAGCGACAAGAGAATGTATTGGTGGTGTGCCACCAAGCTGTGTGTAGATGTCTGCTGGCCTACTTTCAGGACAAGTCTTCAGGTAAATAGTACAATGTTCTAAACTGTTTTTGTGTTGAGGGTGTTGGGTTATATTTTCATTTAGCGTGTTGATAAATAGCATTGTGTGGCATAACAGAGCAGTCACTAAAATAGACGTAGAGGATCTTACGTGAGTACTCATTCATTATTGAATTTCTTAAACGAGTTGGCAAAATGATATAATGCGAGGCTCTTACTAGGGCTGCGTATCGGTCAGAATGATCGATACGATATTTGTATCGATACAAAATGATCGATATTCGATATATCATATGATATTTTTTCAGCAGTAATAAAAGACTAAAATGTAAACGTTTTGTCATTTATTCATTCAGAAAGTAAACACAGAAGCTTTATCTGAATTCTTTTTCAAGAATATCATTGCATCCAAGGAATCATCATTCAGGCACGACCTCTCTGCTGATAGAATATCCCCAGATGTCGAAAAATACACATGTCGAAAATGCATTCAGTCGCCAGAAAAAGTACAAACAATGAGACGCCGAGTGCATCTTTTATATGCAGAGTTGACACGACTGATAAATACAATGAATACATTTCGAAACAAATACATATTTCAAACTTTTAATGCATTTATTCACAAGTTTTGTTCGTTTTTGTTGTCCGAAAGTCAACAGTTTTTCTTACCGACATAAATACTAAATACCCATAATCCTTAGCCATGTATGTATCTTTTAACAAGGCGGCACTAATAACGGGTTTATGACCCGGAATTCTTTACCATTTTCTGATTATTTCTGACTAAAGAACCCATCGATGTAATAATAAACATCAGAATAGTCAAAGAAAGACTAATTAAAAAGAAAATTGTAATTTCCAGTATAATTACTAATTGAATATTATGTTGAGTCGTCGCGAAGACGGTAATAGGAACCGCCATATAACTGTCGTGACCCGACCAGTATACATAATCCGGGCTTTTAAATATTCCCACATCCGCTTTTCCAAAACAAAACAAAAAGTCTTCTGCTTCGATTTTTTCTAAAGTTATTGAATAATTATGCATTAAAATGACTGCAATTAGAAAAAGTTGCACCTCTTACCTGTGCAGTTTTTACTCGGTGAACTCCGAGTTTATCTTTGCGGAGTATCGTGGCGTAAGTACGCCGAGAAGCTTTTCCGACTCCGCGTAGTTTTATCATCGAAACTCCGCGTAATTACGCGATTTGTAAATTCCTCACTAGGCGTGAAAGAGTAAAGTGTGGGCTTCGCGTGAGCTGTACTTTTTTCAATGGGAGAAAGTTCACTTTTGATCGATATTTTGACCGATACGGACACGTTCGATACGATATATCGATCGAACCTTAAATACCGGTATTCTATATATACCAGAAACCGGTACGCAGCCCTAGCTCTTACCGAGCATTATATCATTTTTGCTATTAAACTAGTTTAATAAATTCAATAATGAATGAGAACGAATGTTAAATTCTATTTATCACATAACTCACATATCACCTTTTATTGCATTTCGCCTGTCGCTTTAACACTGGAAACCGACATAAACCGTGGGAATTGGATTATAGTCATTATCGTTTTTTTTTTGACAGTGCATACTAGGCTTTTTTGCATACTTATTTAACTAGTGGTATATCGAAAAAAGAATGGTGTTATTCCACTCCCACACCGTAAGTTATGTGATAATTGGCTTTATTAGTCTGACGATTACACTCAGTAATAAGAGAGCTAATTGTATCTCAGTAATATACAATACTGCGATCACGTTGTGTTACGATACCACGACGTGAGACATCACAAAGTAAAACAATAAAATGCCATCACTGACTATAAACTAACCCTGTTTTTGAACAAAGCTTCTGGCAACATTACATTTATTCTCAAAGTTGATGTATAAATTCCTCCTGGTAAATAAAACGCCAAATTAGTGCCTTTATAGATTAAGTTCATCAGACTCAATATGAAAGTTGGCAGTTGCTCCGCAGATCATCGCTATCTTAGTTTCTAAACCTTGTCTGACGTAACGGAACAGGCACTGACATGGTGTACTCCATAGTGTTAGGTTGGTTGATGATTTAATATTAAAGAGTCGTATTGGATTCATGGATCACGCCGATGTCTTAAAAGGACTGGAGGCGATTTTGAAGAGTTAAGTGCGTACAATACAACTAAGAGCATGATAATCAGCTCGAGTTGCTATAAAATGTGCAAATGCATTAAAATTTAGTCTCGTGGTTTATCCTTTTCAGTTATTGTTTATGATGTAGTATATTCTGGAAATCTCAATTTGGCGAGTTTTTATGTTATGGGAATACAGTAATCGCACTGTCAGTTCGTCCTTCCGTCCGAACCATTCTTGTCTTAGCCATAATTTGACTTTGAAAGTACTGGAAGGATTTCAATGTAACTTTACACAAGTGTTCACCGCAGTGAGAAGGTGTGTCACATGCATGAATCGGGTTGGTATCTCAAAGGTCAAGGTCACACTTGGAGGTCCATTTGTCCTTCCGCCCGAAACAGTCGTCTCAGCCATAACTGAAAATACTGAAGGTACCATATTTCAATGAAACTTCACACATATGTTCACAACAATGAGAAGGTGTGTCACCTGCATGAAACAGATCAGTACCTCGTCAAAGTCACACTTCGAGGTCAAAGGTCAAATGAGTGAACCTTTTCGGGGGCATTTATCACTTTCTGTGACATTTCTTGTCTTGTATAAATCAAAAATATGAGTTTATGAGCGGGTTTAAGGCTATAAAAATACTTGTTTTGAGATGATGTATATGTTAATTTAATGAATAGATAAGATTCCCATGTGTCCCTTTAATATACTTTTGTTGTTCTTTTCAAGGGTTAACTTAGAATAACTCAGTTGTGATAATGATGGAAATAGAAATACAGTTATTTTGTTCTGTCTGTATGTTTTATATTCTAATTGCTGAATTCACAATGTAATTTCCATAGAGACTGCCTCGGACATACAGCAAGTTATTACGTTCAAATTTTAACCTGAAATTTATAACGTACGACGGTGATATGTACGATCATTGTCCTACCCTCAAAACAGAAACATTGTAACTATGAAGCAGTGTAAAGCAGTGTACAATATATATAGCTGTATAGCAAATAACTTACTACTTTTTCTGTTCTGAGGGTAGGACGGAGAAGATAAGAATAGAAAAAAACATTGATTTTTTTATTTATTTATTCTTGCGTAATAAGACTGAGTTGGGGTGTATGTAAATACATACGTTTATCAGCGTGTTACAACTGTCCGGCCGCAGAGCTAGCTTTTATGGCGATATCGGTAGAGAATCTGCTTCATATGCAATGTTTCCGTGTTTAAACCCCGCTGACTGTCATAATTTTTCATTGTAATTTTTCCAGTCCTGTTACACTTGTAATATTCATGACAGTGGAACAGACAAGTAACCAAATAAATGAAATGGGGTTTTACGTCCTGTTAACACATCTTATACGGTTATATGGGATATCAACCTCAGAGGGAAATGATCTACCTTGCCTCTATAACCAGAAACCAAATAATGTGATAATCTTAACATACAGATTATATATTACATTACCAACATATTTCTATTAACCCTTAATCTGCTACATATATATAATGGACTGTTCTTTCTTTGAATTAAGGGGTGTTTTGGGGGAAATGACTGATCAGCAGCCAGACAAAACCCTGATAGTCTGAGAATTACTTGCAGGCTGATCTGGGTTTACAATGGACGCAAAGGCTATTATAGTCGTGCTTAGCGGGTTAAAGGTTAAGTACTAATATCTAAATTATATACTCCAGATTATGGGCCCGACTCAAGACTTGCCCATGTGTAATTCATTTCTGCTTGGGTTAGACAGCGAAGATCTTACATGAGTGCACGTTTAATATTGAATTTACTCAACGAGTTTAATGAATTCAATATTAAATAGGCGTGAATGTTGAGATTCTATTTATTACATAACTCCAAAAATGCCAGATGACATTTATTAATGGAGCTGTCTATATATATTTTTGTTGTTTGATAATGTTGTAAGATTAGTATGATCGCGTAGTATGTTGCCTCAGTTTGTCTCCACGAGATTTCTTTAATTCGGAATTTAAAATGAAATCTTAAATCGAGGGGGCAATTCCGATGCACACAGAGCTAGACGGAGATGGCCTTCATTTGCATAGTTATTACACTAGTGTATTACTATCAATATATCATGGCTTGATTACACTCCCACGCTTTAAGTTATGTGATAAATGTAATGATAGTAGGTGAATATGTTGCAGGTTAAAATTTCAAGGCAATAATTGACTGGATTTCCCATGCCATCTCTCTGGAAAGTGCATTGTGAATTCAACTGTTAGAACAAACCTTTAAATATGTGTGCGTGTGCATGTATGTGTGTGTAAGGATGGATTGCACTAGATCTTAACCAAAGTAAAATCTCAGTTGAATATGCTTTAGATGTGTGCTCTAATTGCCAAAATGAATATGATGCTGTTTGCTTTGCTAACCAACTTCTAATACAAACTTTAAAGTGAGTGTTTGCAGTGATGACCAAGTTCCCTTTTGCATATCTTGATGTTTTTGCATATGCCAGTGCGCAGACCTAATAACAAATAGATTGGAAACTTCCTATTCAATCCGACCCTATAAAGAAGCCAAAATATCAAGTGGCACCCTAACTTTTCCTTTTAACAACTCTCTCAAAAATTCATTGATTTTGATGAGAATACATTCAAAAGATTCATAATGAATAGCAAAATGGGATTATACTAATATATTTTTATTTTCAAAATCAGAAATTGTATAAAAAGCTATTTAAAGTTAAAAATATCATCATTTTTTGGCTTTTCCCTTAAAAAACACACAGTTGATGTATTGAAACATTCCTTCAAACTCCTTTGTTGCTGAAAATGTTAAGTAAGGAAAATACCATCATTAGAAAGAGAAATAAATTTGTTATGTGTTTTGACATAAATGAAATGTATATGCATAAAACTGCTTCTGATACGTGTGGTTGAAGTTGGGCAATATTTTTTGGAATTTCCGCACTGTGCCACCTGAAATTTAGATACATATCACAGTTTCCTATTTATTTGTTATAAGGTCTGTGGTCAGTGTTAGGAATACTGGGCCCAATTTGCCCACAGGTAGGACTGCATGTTTGACTCTGAATCCCGAGATCACAGGTTCTTTAGTGTGTCCTTAGATGAGACACTTCCCTTAGCCTGATCCATTGTATGGGGCTGTAGGCCTGGCGGTCTATTGTTACGGACCTCCGTGCATGTTTAGGAATCTATTCGATAGTGAGAATAGGTCATGGTTCGGTGATAACTTAGTTTCCTTCCACTTTCTGGGGTGGCACGAAATAACCTTTATCATTTTGTCTGAAACTGTAAGTTCGAGTTCTAGTCATGGCTAATGTTCATGTACCAACAGTATTCAAATATAGTGACCATGTGGTTAAATTTGGCCCTATCACACCAGGAGCCACATGTTTTACATAGAGTATATTGCATGTAGCATTGACTTAAGGGCCTCTACCAAGTTTGTTCAAAAAGTGACCCTGTGGTTCACTTTGACCCTGCCCCAATTGGACCCTTCACCAAGGGTCACATTTATACAGAATTGTAAAGGAAAATATATAAAAAAACATTTCTCTGAGCTACCAGAGCTTTTTTATCTTAACCTTTTCTGTTACTGATGCAAGTGTCAACATAATGTGACAAGGTCATCAGGTGAGTGATTTTGGGCTCTTTTGTTATGTCTCCCACGAAGTGGATGGGGAGACATATTGCTTTTGTGCTGCCTGTCTGTTCTCTGTCTTCTGTCACAAACTTTGTCTGGACTAGTTCTCCTGAACGCCTTGCCGGATTTCAATGAAAATTTGCAGGAGTGATCAATACCATGCCTAGTTGCGCATATCATCAACGTTTTCCGGTCGAATGATTTTTTGGAGAGTTATGGCCCTTATACAGAAACTTTGGTCGTACTAGTTCTCCTGAACCATTGGCTGGATTTCAGTGAAACTTTGCAGGGATGATCAGTACCAAGCCTAGTTATGCTTCTTGGTGTCGTGTTCCATATGCATGATTTTTGGTGGAATTATGACCCTTTAAAGGCTTTCATACACAAACTTTGTCTGAACTAGTTTGTATTTCAGCGAAACTTAGTAGGGATGATAAGTACCAAGCCAAGTTGCAATTATCATCGTCATATTCCAGTCAAATGGCTTTTGGTGGATTTATTGGCCTTTCCTCGGTGGGGGAAGACATCTGTTTTTACTAAAATCAACCTCAAAACTAATCCTCCAGTCCCTTTTAAAGCCACTAGAACTTCTAATACCTCTGCTTTTTAACAAAACCCAGTTTAATATATGTCTTCATGTATTTCATAACCTCAAAACAGGCGTTAACAAACATGTACTAATTGCACAGAAAATGAACACATAAATTATACATACGCATTAAACATACAACTGGTTCGCATGTACATAGATAGTGTTACATTTGCTTTTGTGTGACTGGATGGACGGATGTGTCGATAGATTTGTGATGCTGATGCCATAAGGTTCAATTCAGTTCAATAAGCATGTCTTTAAGAAAGTGTAGGAGCCCGTCATTTGTATGAAAGTCGACGGTCGTCTCACAACTTATTGCTACACAGATAGGAAATGTAAAAGAAAATTAAGTCAATGTCTGCTTAAAGTGAGCTGTTAGTGAACCTTTATGTTTTATACTGAAATGATTATCCCTGAGCAGCTTAGATATTGTGTTAAAATATCTGTTATTAAGTAAAATTCAAATAATTTTATTACTGATGGAAACAAAAAGTGCCATATAACCTTTCTGTGTTGTGTTCTGTATTCAACAACTCCACTACTTTTTAACGTCTTAATCTTTAACACCCTCTTTTTGAAATTTGATACCTTGATAAGTTGTTACACTGTGAATTTTATGAACTACCCCTGTGTACTGTCAGAACTTTGAACTTTTTGAACATCCCCTGTATACTGTAAAAAATGAATTTTATTAACACCCACTGTATACTATTAAAACTTTATGAAAACCCCATGTATAATATTAGCATTTTGAATTGAATGAATACTGCCTGTGTACCAGTTACATTTAAAAAAATAAAAATAATGAACACCTCCTGTGTTGGACTTATGAATAATTACCTGTGTACTACTGATATTTGAACTGTGTAGTGTACTAGTGAAGTTTTGATCTGTATGAACAATTCCCTTGTGTAATAATAGTAACATGTGTTACTGACTGCTCTGTGTTGTCTAACAGTGGAAATCCCATACGTTCCCGTCCCCCAGGAGTCAATCGCAAGAATGCACATGGCGGCCGACGGTAGCTGTGAAATAATCGCCTTTCCCCTACTCGCTGACAGGTATAAAAACACGCGAGAATATCTGGATACACATCATAATGGTATAATCCATCTGTGCATGTACATAGTGTACACGCATATAAAGACATATCTTCTGAAGATTTTGTGTGTTTGAACATTGAGTGTATGTGGTTTTGGGATTCCTATCCTATCAGTTTTATTCTGTGTTGAATATTGGCATCTAGGGGAATCTGCATCCTGCAATCATGCTGCATATTATCACAATATACACATACAATAACTCAATATACACATACATTATCACAATATACACACACATTATCTCTGTATACACATACATTATCACAATAAACACATACAATAACACAACACACATACATTACTACAATATACATATACAATAACACAATATACACATACATTATCACAGAATACACATACCTTATCACAATATACACATATTATCTCAATATACATGTACTTTATCACAGTATACACATACATTATCACAGTATACACATATTATCTCAATATACACATACCTTATCACAATATACACATACATTATCACAGTATACACATACATTATCACAATATACACATATTATCACAATATACACATACCTTATCACAATATACACATACATTATCACAATATACACATACATTATCACAGTATACACATATTATCTCAATATACATGTACTTTATCACAGTATACACATCCTTATCACAATATACACATATCATCTCAATATACTTGTACTTTATCACAGTATACACATACATTATCACAATATACACATATTATCTCAATATACATGTACTTTATCACAGTATACACATCCTTATCACAATATACACATATCATCTCAATATACATGTACTTTATCACAGTATACACATACATTATCACAGTATACACATATTATCTCAATATACACATACCTTATCACAATATACACATACATTATCACAGTATACACATACATTATCACAATATACACATATTATCTCAATATACACATACCTTATCACAATATACACATACATTATCACAGTATACACATACATTTATCACAATATACACATATTATCACAATAAACACATACCTTATCACAATATACACATACATTATCACAATATACACTTACATTATCACAGTATACACATACATTATCACAATATACACATAATATCTCAATATACACATACATTATCACAATATACACATACATTATCACAGTATACACATACATTATCACAGTATACACATATTATCTCAATATACACATACCTTATCACAATATACACATACATTATCATAGTATACACATACATTATCACAATATACACATATTATCACAATATACACATACCTTATCACAATATACACATACCTTATCACAATATACACATACATTATCACAGTATACACATACACTACCACAATATACACATACATTATTACAATATACTAATACATACAACATAAACCTACATTATTACAATATACACTTATGTTATAACAATATACACACAATATACATATATCAATATGATTAACTATAGTATTACGTTATAAATTATTTATTAATAATGCTAAAATATATCTAAACCTGCAATCAAAATCAGCTGCATTACCTTTTTGAAACTTAATAATGATAATTTAGTTCAAATGACCTATATTAAGAGGTCACCTGCATTTAAGATTTTCCTTCCTTTGGCGAATTTTAATGCCAGTTTGCATATTTGTTGGCTTGTCAGCTTACATATTTGTAGTCAATAAAACAGCATCTACCATTCTTTTAAACCTGTATGAAAACTCATTAATTCATCCTAATATCTCAGGGGCCTAGGAATCTTTATGTGAGGAAGCTATCCAGCTGGCTTGCGGAACGTCGGTGGTTCTACCCAGGGGCCCGCCCATGCACGAAAATTGCCCGGAGGGGCACCTGGGGTCTTCCTCCACCAGCAGAAGCTGAAAAGTCGCCACATGACCTTAGCTGTTGGTGCGACTATAAAATCCAATTCAATTCCAATTCATCCTAATATTATTGTAATGACACAAATATCAGTGTACAAAAATAGCTATTGTTTATACAGATAATGTAACTGTATACATGCACCAGTACTGGCTAACCGTCCCTGGGCTAATTCTTGTAAACAGATGAATTTTAAGTAAACAGTAAACTTATTTATTTTTACATTGATTATAACTGAACTTATTTTAATCACTGTTGATGGTTTCCTGGGTAGAACCAGTACTAAGCAATGCAGATAGTGTCTTGCCCAGGGACACAGAACATATGGTCATGGTGGAGATCAAACCCACGACTTTTTAATCATAGATCCAATGCTCTACCACTAGACCACAGTGCTCCACTTGACAGTTTGAAAAGTAACAAATCAGACCAGTTTGACAAATATACCCATGATAACTTTTTCTGGAGGATTTATGATTCATCTCACAGTCATTAGGCAACATGGAATACAACATTTCTCGTCGACAAATCCAGCAACGTTGAGAACTAACTTCATCGTTTGCTAATTCCTGTTTCTTATGTCACTTAAACAGACTGCTAAATGCTTTGAGTGCCAAGTAGTTCTACTAAAACAAATGAAAGAAAACAAAGCGAAAAGTAGTTCCTGGAATCAATGGATAATGATCACTGTTATATTGGGAAATAATTGATATGCATCTCTTGAAGAATGGCTGTTTTCCACTACTTGATTTAAGAGGGTATTATGGCTGATGTGGAGCCACATGTCCTTGCTGGTCTGCTGTATACTTAACATCTTATGCAGTTTTGTTCAGTGGTAATAAACTCTACAGCAGTTTTGAAGTAATTATTGCTTTGAGCAATCTAGTTTGATGCAGTGTTTTACCTACCCTATGGTAGCCGATAGTATTCAGTCCAGGTATTTAAGGGAGTGCAAAGAAAACACAGCATCTAACTCAATATATATCACAGTGTTTATAGGTGAGAGCACACATAACACATCAAACTCAGTAGCTACAACAGGGTTTATAAATGAGAGTAGCTACCACAGTGTTTATAGGTGAGAGATAACATACCACAGCATACAACTCGATATATACCACAGGGATTATAAGTGAGAGCAAACAACACAACATCAAACTCAGTAGCTACCCCCGTTGTTTATAAGTGAGAGCAAACATAACACAGCATCAAACTTAGTAGCTACCCCATTGTTTATAAGTGAGGGCAAATATAACACATCAAACTCAGTAGCTACCCCATTGTTTATAAGTGAGAGCAAACATAACACAACATCAAACTCAGTAGCTACCACAGGCTTTAAAAGTAAAGAGCTAGCATAACATGGCATCAAAATCAATAGCTACCACAGGGTTTATAAGTGAAAGCAAACATAACACAACATCAAACTCTGTAGCTACCACAGGGTTTATAAGTGAGAGCAACATGGTAACAAACTCAATAGCTGCCACAGGGTTTAAAAGTGAAAGCAAACATAACACAACATCAAACTCTGTAGCTACCACAGAGTTTATAAGTGAGAGCAAACGTAACACAACATCAAACTATGTAGCTACCACAGGGTTTATACGTGAAAGCAGGCATTACAGCATCTAACTCAGTAGCTACCACAGGGTTTATAAGTGAGAGCAGGCATAACAGCATCTAACTCAGTAGCTACCACAGGGTTTATAAGTGAAAGCAGGCATTACAGCATCTAACTCAGTAGCTACCACAGGGTTTATAAGTGAAAGCAGGCATTACAGCATCTAACTCAGTAGCTACCACAGGGTTTATAAGTGAAAGCAAGCATAACAGCATCTAACTCAATAGCTACCACAGGGTTTATAAGTGAAAGCAGGCATTACAGCATCTAACTCAATAGCTACCACAGGGTTTATAAGTGAAAGCAGGCATTACAGCATCTAACTCAGTAGCTACCACAGGGTTTATAAGTGAGAGCAGGCATAACAGCATCTAACTCAGTAGCTACCACAGGGTTTATAAGTGAAAGCAGGCATAACAGCATCTAACTCAATAGCTACCACAGGGTTTATAAGTGAAAGCAGGCATAACAGCATCTAACTCAGTAGCTACCACGGGGTTTATAAGTGAAAGCAGGCATAACAGCATCTAACTCAATAGCTACCACAGGGTTTATAAGTGAAAGCAGGCATAACAGCATCTAACTCAATAGCTACCACAGGGTTTATAAGTGAAGGCAGGCATAACAGCATCTAACTCAGTAGCTACCACAGGGTTTATAAGTGAAGGCAGGCATAACAGCATCTAACTCAATAGCTACCACAGGGTTTATAAGTGAAAGCAAACATAACACAACATCAAACTCTGTAGCTACCACAGGGTTTATAAGTGAGAGCAACATGGTATCAAACTCAATAGCTACCACAGAGTTTAAAAGTGAAAGCAAACATAACACAACATCAAACTCTGTAGCTACCACAGAGTTTATAAGTGAGAGCAAACGTAACACAACATCAAACTATGTAGCTACCACAGGGTTTATAAGTGAGAGCAACATGGTATCAAACTCAATAGCTACCACAGGGTTTATAAGTGAGAGCAGGCATAACAGCATCTAACTCAGTAGCTACCACAGGGTTTATAAGGGAAAGCAGGCATAACAGCATCTAACTCAGTAGCTACCACAGGGTTTATAAGTGAAAGCAGGCATAACAGCATCTAACTCAGTAGCTACCACAGGGTTTATAAGGGAAAGCAGGCATAACAGCATCTAACTCAGTAGCTACCACAGGGTTTATAAGTGAGAGCAGGCATAACAGCATCTAACTCAGTAGCTACCACAGGGTTTATAAGTGAAAGCAGGCATAACAGCATCTAACTCAATAGCTACCACAGGGTTTATAAGTGAAGGCAGGCATAACAGCATCTAACTCAGTAGCTACCACAGGGTTTATAAGTGAAGGCAGGCATAACAGCATCTAACTCAATAGCTACCACAGGGTTTATAAGTGAGAGCAGTCATAACAGCATCTAACTCAGTAGCTACCACAGGGTTTATAAGTGAAAGCAGGCATAACAGCATCTAACTCAATAGCTACCACAGGGTTTATAAGTGAAAGCAGGCATAACAGCATCTAACTCAGTAGCTACCACAGGGTTTATAAGTGAAAGCAGGCATAACAGCATCTAACTCAATAGCTACCACAGGGTTTATAAGTGAAGGCAGGCATAACAGCATCTAACTCAGTAGCTACCACAGGGTTTATAAGTGAAAGCAGGCATAACAGCATCTAACTCAATAGCTACCACAGGGTTTATAAGTGAAAGCAGGCATAACACAACATCAAACTCTGTAGCTACCACAGGGTTTATAAGTGAGAGCAACATGGTATCAAACTCAATAGCTACCACAGGGTTTAAAAGTGAAAGCAAACATAACACAACATCAAACTCTGTAGCTACCACAGAGTTTATAAGTGAGAGCAAACGTAACACAACATCAAACTATGTAGCTACCACAGGGTTTATAAGTGAGAGCAACATGGTATCAAACTCAATAGCTACCACAGGGTTTATAAGTGAAAGCAGGCATAACAGCATCTAACTCAATAGCTACCACAGGGTTTATAAATGAAAGCAGGCATAACAGCATCTAACTCAGTAGCTACCACAGGGTTTATAAGTGAGAGCAAACGTAACACAACATCAAACTATGTAGCTACCACAGGGTTTATAAGTGAGAGCAACATGGTATCAAACTCAATAGCTACCACAGGGTTTATAAGTGAGAGCAGGCATAACAGCATCTAACTCAATAGCTACCACAGGGTTTATAAGTGAAGGCAGGCATAACAGCATCTAACTCAATCGCTACCACAGGGTTTATAAGTGAAAGCAGGCATAACAGCATCTAACTCAGTAGCTACCACGGGGTTTATAAGTGAAGGCAGGCATAACAGCATCTAACTCAATAGCTACCACAGGGTTTATAAATGAAAGCAGGCTTAACAGCATCTGACTCAATAGCTACCACAGGGTTTATAAGTGAAAGCAGGCATAACAGCATCTAACTCAATAGCTACCACAGGGTTTATAAGTGAAAGCAGGCATAACAGCATCTAACTCAATAGCTACCACAGGGTTTATAAATGAAAGCAGGCTTAACAGCATCTGACTCAATAGCTACCACAGGGTTTATAAATGAAAGCAGGCATAACAGCATCTTACTCAATAGCTACCACAGGGTTTATAAGTGAAAGCATAACAGCATCTAACTCAATAGCTACCACAGGGTTTATAAGTGAAAGCAAGCATAACAGCATCTAACTCAGTAGCTACCACAGGGTTTATAAGTGAAAGCAAGCATAACAGCATCTAACTCAATAGCTACCACAGGGTTTATAAGTGAAAGCAAGCATAACAGCATCTAACTCAGTAGCTACCACAGGGTTTATAAGTGAAAGCAGGCATAACAGCATCTAACTCAGTAGCTACCACAGGGTTTATAAGTGAGAGCAGGCATAACAGCATCTAACTCAGTAGCTACCACGGGGTTTATAAGTGAGAGCAGGCATAACAGCATCTAACTCAATAGCTACCACAGGGTTTATAAGTGAAAGCAGGCATAACAGCATCTAACTCAGTAGCTACCACAGGGTTTATAAGTGAGAGCAGGCATAACAGCATCTAACTCAATAGCTACCACAGGGTTTATAAGTGAAAGCAAGCATAACAGCATCTAACTCAATAGCTACCACAGGGTTTATAAATGAAAGCAAGCATAACAGCATCTAACTCAGTAGCTACCACAGGGTTTATAAGTGAGAGCAGGCATAACAGCATCTAACTCAATAGCTACCACAGGGTTTATAAGTGAGAGCAGGCATAACAGCATCTAACTCAGTAGCTACCACAGGGTTTATAAGTGAGAGCAGGCATAACAGCATCTAACTCAATAGCTACCACGGGGTTTATAAGTGAGAGCAGGCATAACAGCATCTAACTCAGTAGCTACCACAGGGTTTATAAGTGAAAGCAGGCATAACAGCATCTAACTCAATAGCTACCACAGGGTTTATAAGTGAGAGCAGGCATAACAGCATCTAACTCAGTAGCTACCACAGGGTTTATAAGTGAAAGCAGGCATAACAGCATCTAACTCAATAGCTACCACAGGGTTTATAAGTGAGAGCAGGCATAACAGCATCTAACTCAGTAGCTACCACGGGGTTTATAAGTGTAAGCAGGCATAACAGCATCTAACTCAGTAGCTACCACAGGGTTTATAAGTGAAAGCAGGCATAACAGCATCTAACTCAATAGCTACCACAGGGTTTATAAGTGAGAGCAGGCATAACAGCATCTAACTCAGTAGCTACCACGGGGTTTATAAGTGAAAGCAGGCATAACAGCATCTAACTCAATAGCTACCACAGGGTTTATAAGTGAGAGCAGGCATAACAGCATCTAACTCAGTAGCTACCACGGGGTTTATAAGTGAAAGCAGGCATAACAATATCTAACTCAATAGCTACCACGGGGTTTATAAGTGAGAGCAGGCATAACAGCATCTAACTCAATAGCTACCACAGGGTTTATAAGTGAGAGCAGGCATAACAGCATCTAACTCAGTAGCTACCACAGGGTTTATAAGTGAGAGCAGGCATAACAGCATCTAACTCAATCGCTACCACAGGGTTTATAAGTGAGAGCAGGCATAACAGCATCTAACTCAATAGCTACCACAGGGTTTATAAGTGAGAGCAGGCATAACAGCATCTAACTCAATAGCTACCACGGGGTTTATAAGTGAGAACAGGCATAACAGCATCTAACTCAGTAGCTACCACAGGGTTTATAAGTGAGAGCAGGCATAACAGCATCTAACTCAATAGCTACCACGGGGTTTATAAGTGAGAGCAGGCATAACAGCATCTAACTCAGTAGCTACCACAGGGTTTATAAGTGAAAGCAGGCATAACAGCATCTAACTCAATAGCTACCACAGGGTTTATAAGTGAGAGCAGGCATAACAGCATCTAACTCAGTAGCTACCACAGGGTTTATAAGTGAGAGCAAGCATAACAGCATCTAACTCAATAGCTACCACAGGGTTTATAAGTGAGAGCAAGCATAACAGCATCTAACTCAATAGCTACCACAGGGTTTATAAGTGAAAGCAGGCATAACAGCATCTAACTCAGTAGCTACCACGGGGTTTATAAGTGAAAGCAGGCATAACAGCATCTAACTCAATAGCTACCACAGGGTTTATAAGTGAAAGCAAGCATAACAGCATCTAACTCAATAGCTACCACAGGGTTTATAAGTGAAAGCAGGCATAACAGCATCTAACTCAATAGCTACCACAGGGTTTATAAGTGAAAGCAGGCATAACAGCATCTAACTCAGTAGCTACCACGGGGTTTATAAGTGAAAGCAGGCATAACAGCATCTAACTCAGTAGCTACCACGGGGTTTATAAGTGAAAGCAAGCATAACAGCATCTAACTCAATAGCTACCACAGGGTTTATAAGTGAAAGCAGGCATAACAGCATCTAACTAAGTAGCTACCACGGGGTTTATAAGTGAAAGCAGGCATAACAGCATCTAACTCAATAGCTACCACAGGGTTTATAAGTGAGAGCAGGCATAACAGCATCTAACTCAATAGCTACCACAGGGTTTATAAGTGAGAGCAAGCATAACAGCATCTAACTCAATAGCTACCACAGGGTTTATAAGTGAAAGCAGGCATAACAGCATCTAACTCAGTAGCTACCACGGGGTTTATAAGTGAAAGCAGGCATAACAGCATCTAACTCAGTAGCTACCACGGGGTTTATAAGTGAAAGCAGGCATAACAGCATCTAACTCAATAGCTACCACAGGGTTTATAAGTGAGAGCAGGCATAACAGCATCTAACTCAATAGCTACCACAGGGTTTATAAGTGAGAGCAAGCATAACAGCATCTAACTCAATAGCTACCACAGGGTTTATAAGTGAAAGCAGGCATAACAGCATCTAACTCAGTAGCTACCACGGGGTTTATAAGTGAAAGCAGGCATAACAGCATCTAACTCAATAGCTACCACAGGGTTTATAAGTGAGAGCAGGCATAACAGCATCTAACTCAGTAGCTACCACAGGGTTTATAAGTGAGAGCAGGCATAACAGCATCTAACTCAATAGCTACCACAGGGTTTATAAGTGAGAGCAGGCATAACAGCATCTAACTCAGTAGCTACCACAGGGTTTATAAGTGAAAGCAGGCATAACAGCATCTAACTTAATAGCTACCACAGGTTTATAAGTGAAAGCAAGCATAACAGCATCTAACTTAATAGCTACCACAGGGTTTATAAGTGAAAGCAGGCATAACAGCATCTAACTCAGTAGCTACCATATACATGTATATATGTGAAAGCAAAACAAGCTTAAAATAACCTATTAAAGGTATGTTTAGTTGTCAGAGTCATTCACTTGTTGGTACAATTTATTTTACTGTTATGGGCAGAGGGACTACTAACCTTTCACTCTAACATCAGAATGCTGTGATCAGATTTAATGGCAGTATGTTCTTATTAAAACCTAAAATGGAACAGTTGACAGAGTATCCAGAAGCCTTACAATTTAGGGAATTATGCATAGAATTGAACTTTACAAATTATACCAAATAAACAGTTTAAAAACTGATGTACTATTAATTTGTATCACATGAGCGCTACGCTTAACATAAAACAGGTAGCGAGCAGGGACAAATAGTTTATTTATAATGGTTAGAGAGGTCACTAGGTTGGATTTAAAAAAAAAAAAAAATTGCCATAAATGTGGGTCAGATCACAAATTCTGTCACAATTAGTTACTTTCCATAAATTGCACAAATTTACATGTCTAAGTAGTTACATAGTATGTTCAAAGTAGAGTCAACGATGGGCCACGGGAAACATTCGACACGAGAAAACGTGTAAATCATGATTATTTTTTCAAGATTATGTAAATTATCCAGATATTCTTGACTTCAGTATTGCCAGCTGTTGGTCACTGCTGCTTTCACTTTTTGTATACACTTTTCCTTATATTCGTGATGTTCAGTTTGTGGATGTTGATATGCTGTATACTAAAAAAAACATTTGTTATTATTGAAATGCCAATATTAGTGTCGCCTTTTTCAAGAAAAAAGCCTTACATAGGGATCACTTTGTTCGTCCTCTGCGTCCATCTGCCATCATAAAAACTTAACATTGGCTATAACGTTTCATTTCTTCACATTTCTTCATCAAACTTTCAATATACGAGGGCCGTTCAAATATTACGTGGACAGTTTTAATAGTTAATGCACTTTTATAAATCAAGTAAATTAAATTATATGCCAATAAAGGCTTAAATTTTCACTTTCATATCAGTAGATATTTTCAAATTATTTGAAATAGATTTCAAGAAATACGAGTTTTTACAACCCCACTGTAGCCGCCACGGAGCAGGTCATTTTTGTGCTATGACGTCGGTTTGAAAACCAACAACAACCTAACGTTATAAATGTTGAAAAATGCTATAAATAATAAACGTAATTTTTTTTTGAATTAGATTATTATATTGTTCATTATAAGTTTGCATGAAATAAATATTATACAGCATTGTTGGATAATCATGTTTTATAAGAATATCACAGCTTCGGAAAGAGATCGTACGAATTCGATCAATTTAGCATAAATATTCAAAGAATTTAGAAAACAAATAGAATAGTCATTCCAAAAGACCTGTTTATTGAACATATATCGATTTTCTTAACATTCATTAACAAATATATTTTAAAGAAAATATGTAAGATTTTTAAATTTTATGTTTTTCTATTTCATTTTTGTTTTAACTTTTTTATTTTATTAACAGTTTGTATTATTTAATATTTTATTAACATTTTAGTGCTCCATGCTTTTTTCTGACGTCAGCTTCAACTTAAAAGCAAAGAAGTGTTAGTCTACTTATTTATATTTATCATATTTCTCCTTGTTCAATATTCATAAAATTTCATAATTGTAATTTTGGAATACCAGTGCCAATGCTACTTTAGTTCTGTGTATTTTTGCCGAAGATTTTTCTTTTATTTAGTCATTCCCGTAATGCAGTTATAAAATAAAGATGTCACATTTTGGACTGCTCCGTAGATGTGTTTCTCGCCCTGTTAGATCATTCATTACAACGTAACAAGACATGGTATCGAAATTTGTTTAAATCATTTGATTTCTAATGAGTTGGATTGCAACCTGTATGTATCTTAAAGGTTTACGTCAATAAATGAGTGCGATATCGAAAAAGTCCATGTATTATTTGAACAGTCCTCGTGTATATACCGTATAATCTCTAATTTTTTTTTTTTTTAACTTTCTAAAAGATGCAAGTTAATCTGTTTCATTCACAATGGAACACACAAAATCACTAAAAAAGCTTAAAATCCGATGCATTAATTTATTGATTGACGTGCAGACTTCGGTTTTTGTCTCGCCTTTTCGAAGGAAAAAAGAGACATAGATGTTGCTTTTCCGGTGATGGCGGCGGCGGCTGCGGCGTCAACATTCAAGTTTTGCGTTTAGGTCATTTTCTCACAAACTGTATGCACTAGACCTTTCAAACTTTGCTTATAGTTGTATCATGAGTGGTACATCGCAACGTTACAAAGCAAATGTGGAAGTGACCTTGACCCTCCAAGCAAAGGGCGGATAACTTACTAATTTTTTAGGTTCAACTTTTGCGTTTAGGTCACTTTTTCACAAACTGTATGCACTAGACCTTTCAAACTTTGCTTATAGTTGTATCTTGGGCGGTACATGGCAACGTGACAAAGCAAATGTGGAAGTGACCTTGACACTCCAAGCAAAGGCCAGATAACTTAATAATTTTTAGGTTCAACTTTTGTGTTTAGGTCATTTTTTCACAAACTGTATGCACTAGACCTTTAAAACTTTGCTTATAGTTGTATCTTGAGTGGTACATTGCAACGTTACAAAGCAAATGTGGAAGTGACCTTGACCCTCCAAGCAAGGGCAGACAACGTTATAATTTTTACCTTCAAGTTTGGGATTTAGGTCACTTTTTTGCAAACTGTATGCACTAAGACCTTTCAAACTTTGCTTATAGTTGTATCTTGAATGGTACATTGCAACATGACAAAGCAAATGTGAATGTGACCTTCACCATCAAAGCAAAGGGCAGATAACTTTAATTGTTACATTTACATCATTTTCTCATGAACTAGAATTATGCACTTGATGTTTTAAACCTAATTTAGAGCTTAATCTTTGGAAGAAAATATATTCTATTTTGACATAGTTGTGTCTTCGGTAGTGCATCTTTTTTTTTGATGCCTGGATTTCATCTATGACCTTGACCTACTTTTTTGGAGCTGATGATTTTTAGCTCTACTGGCCAAAGGATATCATTTTTCATCCGATCTTTACCAAACTTTACCAGATTGTTAATATCAATGAAAGCTCGCACAAGTTCGAAAACCAGCTAGATCAGACCAATAACAGCGGAGTTATGGCCCTTGATTTAGTTAAAAATGCTATATTTGCCTCGTTAATACGATAGGGTTTTCATTTTTCATCTGATCTTTACCAAACTTTACCAGATGTTTTGGCTTTTTTTTTCATTATTAATTTTTTTTTTTTTTTTTTTTTTTTTTTTTTTTAATAGATATATATTTTTTTATTTAGTTAATTTGTTTTTGTTTATTTAGTTTTTTTTTATTATTATTTTTTTTATTTATTTTTTGTTTTTTTTCTGATTCATTATTTTTTTTTTTTTTTTTTTTTTTGTGTTAACGCCGTGTTGTTGTGCCTACTGCAATTTTTTTCCAGTTCGTTGATTTTTTATGGAGTTACGGCCCGGCCCCTTGACATATTTTAATTTCTTGTCGGCGCTCCTCCTAAACGCCTTGTTGGATTTCGACGAAACTTGGCAGGAAGCATCGGTAAAATGAGTTATGGCACTGACATTTTTACTTCAAATTTCTTGTCGGCGCTACTCCTCCTAAATGGCTTGTTGGATTTCTACAAAATTTGGCAGGAAGCCTCAGAATGATGTCTAGTTGTGCAAAGCATGGTATATCAATGAAATTTTGGACAAGTTCAAAAACCAGCTGGATCTAGTTAGTAACGACAGGTTATGGCCCTTGATTTGTTGAAAAATTGAAAAATGCTATATTGTATTTTCCTTTGTTAAAATTGTAGTTATTTCATTTTTTATCTGATCTTTACCATATTTGTTTAGAATGTTAATATACTCCTCACCTCCCCCCCCCCCCCCCCCCCCCCCCCCTCCCCCCCACCACCCCCACCCACCCATTTTTATTTCATTCATAGAAGGAAGTGGGACAAATTAAAAAATGCCCATGCCAGACTAGACACAGCAGACTTATTGCCCATGATTACCAGGTGAATAAGAGCCGTTTTAGCCAGTAGAGCCCTCTTGGGCCTCTTGTTTTTAATAGAATGGCATTTTGTTTTTAAATGTCATCTCAGCAAACGGCAAACTCGATTGTTTTACTAAAATGTTTACAAACTTTCATTTAAGCATCATTGACCTTTTTTATTTTTAAGTCCAGCCCCTGTTAGGCGAGACATGTGAATCCACGGATTTCTTGTCTTGTTAAAGAAAGACATTAAATAATGTCTGATTTAAAAGTTAAATAATGAATTTTTAGTCTCAAATAAACCTTTTCAAAAATGTTAAGCCCCCAGGGGCGTTTATTAGGGATTATACGTTATACACTTGATGACATTAGTCGTCTTAAAGGGACATACAGCAATCATGATTTTTAGCTCGACTGGCTGGCCAGCAGAGCTTATGGGATGGCGAGTTGTCCATCGTCCGTCCGTTAACTTTTTCCTCGTTAACATGATAGGGCCATCATTTTTCGTCTAATCTTTTTCAAACTTTACCAGTTGTTGATATAAATGAAAGCTCGGACGAGTTTGAAAACCAGCCAGTTTAGACCAGTAACACCAGAGTTATGGCCCTTGATTTAGTTAAAATTGCTGTATTAAGCCTCGTTAACACGATAGAGCTTTATTTTGCCTCGTTAACATGATAGAGCCTTCATTTTTCATCCGATCTTTTTCCAACTTTACCATATTGTTCATATCAATGAAACCTCGGACGAGTTAGAAAACCAGCCAGATTGGACTACCTACGCCGGAGTTATGGCCATTGATTTAGTTAAAATTGCTATATTTTACCTCATTAACACAATAGAAGCTTCGTTTTTCATCCGATCTTTTTCAAACTTTACCAGATTGTTGACATCAATGAAAGCTCAGTTGAGGTTGAAAACCAGCAAGTTCTGACCAGTAACATCGGATGGCCCTTTGTTCTAGTTAAAATTGCTATATATTGCCTCAACACGATAGGGCCTTCATTTTTCACCCGATCTTTACCAAACTTTACCGGATTGTTACTATTAATGATTATGAATTGATTTGGCCTGTTTTCAACGAAACTACAGGGATGATCAGTACCAAGCCTAGTTATACATATCGTCACTGTGTTCCCATTGAATGTTTTTGGCAGAGTTATGGCCCTTTAAATGTTTAATTACACAAACTTTGTCCCTACTAGTTCTCCTGAACTCCTGACCGAATTTCAGCGAAACTTGGCAAGGATGATCAGTATCAAGCCTAGTTGTGCATATCTTAGTCATGTTCCGGTTAAATGAATTTTGGCAGAGTCATGGCCCTTCAAAGGTTTTAATACACTTACTTTGCACATACTAATTCTCCTGAACCCCTGGTCAGATTTAATTGAAACTTGGCAGTGATGATCAGTATCATTGCCATGTTCCATGTTCCGGTTGAATTATTTTTGACAGAGTTATGGCCCCTTATGCATGCTAGTTTTCCTGAACATAGTGAAACTTGGCAGGAATGATCAGTACCATAATGATACGGGGTGTCCGTGGCCGAGTGGTTAAAGTCTCTGACTTGCAATCACTTGCCCCTCACCGCTGTAGGTTCGATCCCTCAGGGGCCTAGGAATCTTTATGTGAGGAAGCTATCCAGCTGGCTTGCGGAATGTCGGTGGTTCTACCCAGGTGCCCGCCCTTGCACGAAAATTGCCCGGAGGGGCACCTGGGGTCTTCCTCCACCAGTGGAAGCTGGAAAGTCTCCATATGACCTTAGCTGTTGGTGCGACTATAAAATCCAATTTAATCAAAACCATAATGATACAATAATAATGTGTCGTACATTCTTTAAAAAAGGCCCTGGAAGGCTACACACATGCTCCAATGAGCACCCATCTGTG